>SNQJ01S0013790.1:14272-61914 GCA_010110895.2 Picea sitchensis
CCACAAATGAATCAACATGGATAACATCGTCATCTAATCATGGAAAATTCGATATTAACTCTGTGAAGACCCTTGATTTCTTGGACTTTTCCGAAGAGATGTTGAGATCAAACTCTTGTAAAATGACAATCCATTTATTATATTTCCCCCCTATTATACGTTTGGTAAGGATGTATTGAAGCGGATTGACATCAACCACCACAGTAGTCCTGCAAATCAATATATAGTGACGTAAATGTTGGACTGCATGGACAGAATCCAGAGCTAATTTTTCAATGTGAGGGTAATTAAGCTCAAGACCGACTAAATTTTGACAAAGATAGTAGATGACGTGCTCATGGAGCTCATCGTCCTCCTGAACTAGAAACATACCAATCGTCTCTTCAGACGCAGAAATATAAAGCAAGTAATATCTACTGTAATCAAGAGATTTTAGTAGAGGGGATGATACTAAGGATTTCTTCAAAGCATTGAAAGACTCTTGGGCTCGCTCATACCAGATAAAATGGGTGTCTTTATTCAAGAGGAACATGAAACCCTTAGTGATATTGGCATAATTCACTATAAACCAATGCAGAAAGTCATCTTTCCCCTGTAAACCCTGAAGTTGTCTAATCGTGCGCGGGGGAGGAAATTGAAGTATTGCCTCAACCTTAAGAGGATCTACCATGATCCCTATCTCAGAGACTACAAATCCCAAAAGACTACCAGTCTTAATGAAAAAGATGCATTTATGAGGGTTCAATCGGATTCTATAGTAACGACGTCTTTCAAAAACAAGACGAAGGTGTATAATATGATCCACTCTCTTGCAGGAGTGAGCAGCGAGATTATCAAGGTAGGCTTTGACTATGTGCTTAATATCATGAAAAGAAAAAGTCATGGCACATTGGAAGGTTTCTCCGACGTTTTTAAGGCCGAAAGGCATTTTCCGGTATGAAAAAGTACCGCAAGGACATATAAATTATGTCTTGTGTTGGTCCTTAGGTTTGATTTGGATTTGGTTATACCCTGAAAATCTGTCCATAAAAGAAAATATCTCGCTTCCCACACACTCATCGAGAATATGATTAATGAAAGGTGTGGGGAAGTTATCTTTGGAACAAGCCTTGTTCAGGTCATGAAATTCCATACATACACGGATGGTTCCTTTCTTTTTATTCACAGTAATGGGGTTGGATACCCATTATGTCAAAGGAACCGGGTAGATGAAGCCACCATTAAGTAGCTTCTCCACCTATGCCTTAATAGCAGGGGCCTTCCTAGGATTCACAGCTCTAAGACGTTGTCGAATAGGTTTAGGATCCAGGTAAGTTCTAATATCATGTTTGAAATACGAGGGTCGATCCCTAGCATATCTTCATATGACCAAGAAAATAAATATCGAAATTCTTTGAAGAGATTGGTGTAGATAAGAATTTCTTCTGGCGAACAATCTGCACCAATATTTACATTTTCAATCTTTCCAGGAGTACAAGAGATATCGATCGATATGGTAGGATAAATACTCGCCATATTTCCTTCAGCATAAATGTCATGCATATCAAGTGGAAATATGGCGTGACTGACTATATCACTCAAAGTAGACCGAAATTTATCTTGCTCGATTCTTTCAAGACTTGGGAGAAAATAATATCAATGATGCATATCATCCCAAGGTCTATTGGAACCATTCATGGCTTTGAGGATGGCTTCGTCTGAAGGAAAAGTCTCATCTAGGAAATCATGTGAACAAGAAAATGAGGTGGCCCATATAGGCCTAATAACAGGATCATCCTGATCCATTAGTGAGGCTACATGATCAAGATTGACGAAAGAGTCAAGAACAACTTGATATGAAATATTTGTTTCTGATAGTGGCATGGCCATGCCAAGATGAGATTGTCCTTCACATGAAGAAGTTGGGGAAGGTAGGGTCCATGGATCACTAAAATAGGAAGTGCAGAAAGGAATGGACCTCTCTGTCGAAGTAGGCCTACTAGACATGGTGTAAACGTGGTGATTCAGTGTCTAGAAGTTGAAAGTACCCATATGGGAAGAATAAATTCTAACACTGATATTCTCAGTTGCCAACTAAGAATTTTGGATCACAGGGATCGATGGTCCAATATATGCATTAGGACTAGAGTACACAAAGGAAAACTGGTCGACTATTACGATATTCCCTTTATGAGGAAAACAAAGCGTACAGAATACGTACAATATGACAACGACCATAACATAGGTCCAATTGCGACCTAGTAACAAGTTATAGTCAAGAGGTGCATCAACTACCTCTACCTCCACCTCTACCATCTTCCCACCTAAATGGACCGGAAAGGTAGGTAGAATACCATGAGGGTGGAAGGAATGACAGTCAAATGCAGTCAACATGTTCAAAAACTTGGAAAGGGTTAGAGAATCGAGAGCTTTCCAACATACCAGGGATATCACGTGAGTGGCAGAGCCTTCATCAATAACCACACGTTTGATGGTATACTTGGAATAGTCCATGTGGATTTGTTAAGCTGCATGGTAAGGTAAGAGAGGCTTCACATTTGTGACATCAAAATTGATAACTTTTGATTCACTAGGTTCTAGAGATCCTAAGGCAGAGAGTAAGTCATTCCTCTATGAAGGACACGTCTTGAGTACCTCCAAAGCTGACATCACTCAAGGGGTTTGGCTCAGGTCCTCAAAAATATAGTAGTTTTGGGTGGCTCTATCATTAGGATTGTGGGTAGATCGCTTAAGTACTCATTTGGGAATATGAGTTGGTGGCTCTAGCTTCTCAATCTGTAAGTTCATATTCAGAGGAGGAGGGTGAGCTTCTAGATCATATTTAGCTTGCAAAGAGATAAAATATCGAGATCGAGAGGCTATATCGAGAGGCTATGACCATGTTGATACATACACAGTTGCCATCTTACGGTAGTGGGTTTTGACTCCCATTGGTATCATTTTGGGCATTCGAAGAGATCGAGGCTAAGTGTTGGTTATGTGGGAATGGATTTGTCAGCACAACAGGTGGTAGATTCAAAATCCTTGCAGCCTCCATGCATTTGGGGCATAAATGCGTAAGGTGGTCATTGGTACAAAGTTTACAAGGAAACTTCAAATTACATTTCTCTTTCCTTCCCTCTCCAGCATTATCTTTGTCCTTGGGTTTATTACCATTTTTCCCACCCTTACGATTATTTTTACCTTTCCTTTTATTCTCACTTGGTTGTTGGTCACCATTTGGGTTTTTCGACTATTGCACAGAATGTACATCCACCGACTGAGTGGGGTTGGAATACACAGACGAAGTTGGTCCTCCAGTAGACTGATTTAGAGACAAAGTCTTCAAGTGGATTGTCATTGAGTCTGTGGACTTTACATTGGCAGATCCTATAATTCCATCGGCATGAGGTCTGGGTTTTTTCCTAGGGTCGTAACTTGACCGTGGTGCTTCTGGAAGGAGGTGATATAACATCCCATACTGAGCATATTTCAAATATAGATGTTGGAATCTAAATATAGCTTCTTCCTCAGTGGAGACCCTAGAAGTAGCAATGTCCTTCGAATAGAAAGGTGCAAAGAATTTAAGAACCATTCTAGGAGAAAGGTCGGGGGTATAGGAGTCTTAATCAACCGACTCTGTCTATGCCACTCTTGGATATGATCCGAGATATGAGTGGTGGTGTCCTAGCATAAAGTTGACAAAATTTTGTGGCCAACACCATAACGAATGGGAAATTGAAAGTGGTTGAGAAAGACCATCACCAACTGATTAAATGACTCACATGTCCCCCTAGGTAGCTCAATATACCTTTTCACAACAACTCCAATGAGAGTGCATTGAAAAAATTGTAATCTAATAGAATCATGGTTAAGGGAATTCGATGAGCAACAAAGGTGAAAGGTAGTGACATGATCACTAGGGTCTTATCCATTGTTAGCTTCAACCTTTGGGATGTCCAAAGGAATCTTGGTGGGGATGGGGGGGCATATGGGATCATAAATCACCGGGTCGTTCATTAACTTATCCAAATTTGGTATATTAAGCATGCTAGAAAAGGGAGACGGGGTTGCAACATCTGGCCCCATACTCTTGTGAAATATTGTGCATTGGGAATTGCATTCAAACCGAGATTTTGGTAAGAACCAAAGCCCTGTTGAGAATTATAAGACCCTCCTCTGGGATGATTCGTATAAGGTGGGTTGGGCATCATTCTAGCAGGAATGTTCTGATGAGGGTTATTAAAATTTCCCCCAGTCGGATTAGATCCGGGCTGGTGGTTATAAAAATATCCCCCAACCGGATTGGATCTAGATTGAGGGTTGCCCAAAGTGTAATATTGACCTCCTCCAGGTGGGAACCCATAGGATTGAAGTGGATTCATCATGAGAAAAGTATTGGTTGGAATCGACACCTAGGAGGTAGGGATATAGGATAGAACTTGTTTGCCAGGTTGGTTGTTCCATCCAGTCGTAAAAGGATTAGAACTGAGGTTAAGAGTAGGGACACTTCATATATTAGGATTTGTTTGAGGGATATGAGAACTGCCAAATGAAAATGGAATGTAAGGAGGTTTAGTGCCCTCAAGTCCAATGCTAGGTTTATGTCTAGCAGTTGGGATGGAAGTTGAAAAATGTGAAGTGAAGTTAGGCATACCATAGGAAAATGGACTAGAAGCCATAGGGATGGACTGAACATTGTAACTTGGTGAATAACCAAGACCCCCAAAAAGGTTTGAGGAAAGAGAAGAAACATTAACTACAGGATGAGCCATAGTACCAGTATGTGCCTTCGACACTGCAACTGTGGTGGTTACAGGAGTCGAAGGGGTGCCATTAACTATAGTGGGTATGGGAGTCGAAGAACTCCCAGTGTTATGGAGACTATATTCAGTACTCATCCTTGTGGAACCACAAGTATGAAAGGTGGATGTGCGTGTACCACGCCTAATAACTCTACACCTTTTAGAAGGAAAGAACTTGAAATACGGTGGTAAATGTAACAATTGACGAGACCGATGGGGATGTTGGTCCGAATCCATGATGACTTATGACTCTACAAAATATGAAAATCCTAAGGTCAACTAGTAATCAAAGAACATACCAAAAGTCAAATGGAAAATATGCATGCAAACAGGCTAAAGTGGCTGAGTGGCCTCCCTCACTAAAGAAGGTATGTCTCATCCAAGAGGGACCTGAGACTCCCCACTAAAGTTTGGAGGTAACATAATTAGTTATAGGGGCCCTCATGGGCTTAACAACCAGTTAGTCGGATCCCCCCAGAGAGGTAATCTTCCATAAATGTTGTGTGTTGTCCAACCCTTATATGACCCAAGGTGCAAGCAAAATAACCCCTACAAGTAACCTATAAGATACCTAAGTCAAACAACTAATAAACCATTGTATAACCGATTCAAAAGCCAACATCCGTAAGTCTGGATTACCGTATGGGTAGGGTAGCAAAGCCCGAAACCTTCAAAGAACCACCTCTCATAGGGGTATGGGTACTATAAAAATCCCCAAATACGAATAAATCCACATAAATATCTCTGATGCTAGGCGAGTATCCAGGGCTTATCCCTTCAAATAACTTCACGTGACCTCATGATTAACTCCAATGTGAGTGGAGCCTCTTGATCTTACCAATTATACAATGGACATCTCAACTCCTTTTCTCAGACACATATGTTGATTTAATCTCCTTGGAGAAGTTTCCTCACAAAATCCTATTCCAAGGCACTAAATCCTAGACTAGTTTGTGCACCCTAAAAATAAAATCGTGACTAATCAATTTTAGTTTAAAGCATAAATTTTATTGGCCGTGATTACTCAAAAAGGTATGGAAGTGAAACTCGTGATATTATGACTCTACAAGAAAATAAATATAAATATATTGCAAAGTCTAATTTTAATTTTTCAATGAATGATATGCGTATAAAAACAGTGCAATTTTCAATTTCAACTTTGCAATTCATAAGTAAAATGCAATATTTCACTAAATGAACTAAGCTAATGATAAATATTCAGAAGACAAAAATGCCAAGCAATGTAAAATGCCTATTTTTTTGTATTTTCATTATATTAAAGAGAAAATGCATGGACTGAAAAGTAACCTGATATATAAATTCTACTGTGTATAAATAGAATGACTCAAGTAGAATACCAAGCAGCCAAGCAACAAACCAGAGTTCAAGGACAAATAAAAAATGAAAAACGATGAGAAAGACTACGCCCAAAAATTCAACTCCAAATAGGTTTCCTGTCAACCTAGAGAAGATCAACAGGCATGACAAAGACCTAAGAAAGCTCAACAATCATCAAATCCCACCTAGCAACCACAAAACCAACCAAACATGAAAGGAAAAGTGGTATACGTGATTGTTCAAGAAAACAATGCATATATACATAGCTTGCAATGAGACAGTGTGCGTGTATACACGACTGTCAAGGAAAAAGACATGTATAGGCTTGAAAACAAGGCCAGGCAGGTGCAAAAGGATGAAAACTCGGACCCAAATTGAACAGAATTTTTCGAGTAGTGATACGACAAGAAAAACAAAGGAAAAAGAGAAACGTAAGGAGAAAAAGTACTTCAACCCTTAGAAATGAGATCTCTCCCTAGTGGAGTCTCCAATTCTGTTACGAGGTAAAAAATCTCTATGGCCAGGGTAAACCACAACAGATAGGTATGAATGCAGAAGTCTACTCAATTCCAACATATGTTATATAAGCCTACCTCGTTCCAGTGTTTGATGATGTTCCATTTTTTAGTACTTTGACCCAAATCTTTGTTCCTGCAACAATTTCTTAACAAACAAGCAGAGCAAGTATATAGTGATAATATAAATGGGTTAGCACAATAGATAGCATAATCCATTAATAAAAATTACAAATATGCCCATGTATAATAATCATATATTTGCACGATACTAATTAGATGGGAAAGGAGTATTTCTATTAATAAATGATCAGCAGAAGCAAAAACATTACAAACTTCCATTTAGCCATGGTTTGAAACCAATAAACCAATTTCCTTCCAACTAGGCCTCCACCACTTCAATCCTCCACCAAAGGCAAGATCATAGAAAAGAGACAATGAGTTTCTCTCAATGATAGGGAAAAGTCTTGGGGGATAAACACTTTGTTTAGACTTGAGGGGAAAAGGGATGCAGACTCAATATGAAGTAATTTCTCCAGAGTAATTTTTCTCTCAAAGTTGAATTCTTTATTCTTTTTCCATAGCTTGGAATCGTGCTCTTATATCCTTCAAAATGAAATTCAAGGGCTGAGTCAGAACGTTTCTAGTATATGAAAGGCCAAGGATCAGAGATATCCTGTCATGACATGGAAACCCAACTTCATTTTGGTATTTTTTGGTAGAAATCGCGATGTATGTGGGCTATAGTGGAGTAGCCTATGTATATGGATGTTGTATAGTATATAGGGCAGGTATATGTGTAAAATTGTGTATTTTTAGCTCTGGATTCATCAAAAAGAGATGACAAGTCTGCATAGGGAAATGGAAAAAGGCCCTCTGTGCAAGAGAGCATTGGTGAGGCAAATCTTTCTATAACACTCAACCAAGTGTAGCTTGAGAGGGAAAAAGAAAAGAAACATACTGAGAAATTAGAAAAAAGGATTGAGGATGTCTTTAAGACTATCCCACACAATGCAGAAGCAGAGGAATTAAGCACAAAAGAGAATATCCAAAAGGAACAGACTATGGAAATTTATAGACCAGAAATCAGAGAGTTGGCAGAGAAAGTGATCCTTATCACTCCACCAGAGATCAAAACACAAAAGGAACAACAAGTTGTAGAATACACATAAAAGATTGAAGGGGATATTAACAAAATGGAAAAAATGTACAAAAGTACAACACAGATGTGGACATAATTGTAAGAATATGTAAATATTCAAGATTAATACCAAAAGGAGGGTAACATAAACACTGTAGTACATGACTTGAAGAACATACATAAAAATATGGATATATTAGACAGGATGAAGAGTGTGCAGGAGATGAAGAACCTACAGGAAGATCTAAAGTCAATCCAGATGGAAAATAAGTTAAGGCAGGCTCAGTTGGAGCCATTGCAGGAAGGTGCATAAACAATTATTACAGATTTGGAAGCAACAAAGAGAAGGATAGAAAAAATATACTTAGAGAGTGTATAAGTGTTGAAGGATCACATTACAACACATTTGGTAGAAAATATTGCAGGAAGGAGTGTGCAGGAAAAAGCACAAGTACAAGAGTTGACAGGAGAATTTCAGGCATTGAAGAAGTCAGTGCAGGAGGAAAACATTGTTTGAGTGGCTTGGGATGAACCATAGGTAAGTGTTGGGGCATGTTGGAGCAAGATATTTTGGGGAAATGTACAATAGTTTTGGAATACAGTTGAGAAATCGACCACAAATGGAGTGTGTGTTGAATGTCAAGGAAAAGCAGCGGGACAAACAATAATGGAAAGCGGTGTGAGGAAGAAGGAAGTCAAAGGTAGAAAAAAGTATATCATGATGAGAAAATGGTTGGATCGAGAACCACCATGCACAGGAGGTTTTAAAGTGGACAAACCTAATCCACTTAGGGTTAGGTTTTTGGTTCTTTGATGTAAGGGGTTTTACCCACTTTGGTAGTATAAATAGGCATTTTAAGATTTGAGGAGAGACATCTTAGATTTTTTGGATAAGTATCATGTGTTTGGTCATAAGTTTTTCGATAGAGAGTTTTGGAGCTAAATACTGAGTTAGTTTTGGATATAGAGTCACGAGTTGTATTTGAGAGAGAAGTCACAAGTTATGGATCTTGGTGCGACACTGGTCAACCTCACCAATCTATTATGTAATGCACACACTGCAAAATTTTGATGAAGATGAATAAAGAAGAATATATTTCTAGATCTTTGTGGATGTAGCCGAGTGGGGTGAAACATGGTAAAGAATTACGTCATTTTGTGGAATGTTGATTTTATATGATTTATGATGAATGAATTAATGAATGAATCTATAAAAGTTAGAATGCATCACACACTAGATCAGTTATGTTATTTTACCATAGGATGAATATCAATGAATGGATAGGGTTATGGAATAGTAGATCTAAAAAATATTGAAGTATAAGAAGAAAAGTGTATGCCTAACATCCCCATGAGAATCATCCCTTCCATGATTGTAGACATATGGGTCATGCAATCAACCATAATCCATCTTGGGTGAGACTGTATTATGCACTCTGCATGTAGTGTTTCCTTCTACTCTCCAGAAGGGCCGATTGTTTCTAGGGTTTCGTTGGAGAACTATTGACGGGTGGAAATGATCGTTCGTCAACTGGGGGAATGTGTCCAGTCCAGGGTTTTTTGAGTAACCCAAGTAATTTGGTATAGCTCGTTCAAACGGGTTTAATGGCTCTCTTAGCCAATCTAAGAATCCTAAAAGAAACAAAGAAAGAAATAACTATCTAATTACTAAACACTATATATATGTACACATGTATAACATGACTGTTGTAGATATATTTAAGCAAAATATATACAAATCTTACTTATGTACATGATTTACAAACTGCAAGTTTTAATCGAAACTTATGAAAATCAATGTGAAAAGTGATTACTTCTAGGAAGAAGATAAAGAAAGAACATAAAAACATTTTTTGTTTTTCCTTTATAAATCTAAACTAATATGGAATTAAATAAACTAAGAAACACAAACGTGCAGGTGGTCAAAAGATGAATCATACGTTCTAGTTTCACTAATATGTAAATGACAGAAAAATATAGAGATGCTAACCTGTTAGTAAGTTAGTGAGGTGTATCCAAGCATCTGCATGAGTGGAGAACATCCAACTACCCTGTCCAAGAGACAAATCTGCAAGGATCCTTGTGACTCGTCTAAATAAATTTAAAACCTTTATTAGCAGCTTAGGTTTCAATGGAAGAAGAGGGAACACAAACATAAGTCGGTGATCTCATAATTGCACATGATTATAGTAAGATAAATCTAAAGGTAATCTATCCATTTCATCATCAGATTAAAACTCAAAGATAAATCCTATCAATTTAGTTGAAGATATGATCATAGCATTTATATTTTGAGAAGTAAATTATAGATGGTATTTATAATATAACATCTTGTGCATCACAGATCATTTAATCTAAATATATCAAACCTATACATGTAGCAGGATTAACAAAACATAAATGACAACATTATAAACAAAAGGCTAAAGCCAAGATGCATAAATGTAGTTTCATTAAGTTCTGGAATCACTCGTCCATCTCTTGCTCTCAGCCAAGATGATTTCCATTACCAAATACAAAGTATTTAAATATTTGATATAAGCTAAACATCCTATATTCTAAGATAGGACCAGATCTCAAAATGTTCTAAAAGTTACAAAGATAGAGGGTCTAAAAACCACTCCAAATCAAACTATGTCTTCAAAATTATGAAAGTTTTGTTTTGATTTACAAAATAAGCCAAAATAGATGGATGATTAACTAATTCCAACATGCTCCATCTTATGAGATCACCACAAGATACATCCTATCCTGAAAGAAAAGCGAAATGAGAAAATTAGATATTTATCTAACTAAAATTTTCCAAATTTTATATGAGAATTGGCACTCGCTACAGAATCTCACGATTCTATAGACAATGTTATTATTAACAACAAAAATCCAAATCAATCTAGATTAATTAGAAAAATAACAATACAAACACAACTAAGATAAAAAAAACAATCTTACCATTCAACTGATAACAAAAATCGAATTACAATATCTCAGAGTTGATCACATCTTTGACACTATTAGCGTTTTTTATTATGATATTGCCTATCCTCTTCAAACGCTTTACTTGTCTTTGTGCATTGGTCCCGAGCTCACAGTTTTCATTTTCCAATAATTTGTTTTGAGCCATGAGAGCTTTGATCCTCTCTTGAAGGATAGGTGTTTCTGTGTAGTACTGACCTATCCAATGTAAACAAACTTCACAATGTACAACAGGGGCATTCAGTTGAGAAAAAGTGTAATTGTGTGGTAAAACATCACTACTACCCACTATTGGCCTTCGACTGATTTTGATACCTATAAATTCCTTGTTGTCTTTCAAACATGGTGGCAAATTATTCACATAATCAAATGGTTGATCTGGTTTGGAACAATTCAGATCTTCTTGTGCCAGAAACCTCCGACGTCAGAGTCAAAATATTCATTGATGTCAATCGATTCGATCGAGCTCACATGAGATTTTGATTTATTTTGCAGACTCAATGAAATAAGTCGACCATGCCTCTTATTACGAAACCCTATTTCTTGAAATTTTTTTGGTTGTTTGCATGGGTGTTTTTTGTTAGTTTTTAAAGTGGAATTAGGGAAAACAATTTGTTCATGCTTAGGAGCTTTAATAACCCTGGGACTAGCATCCTATTGCTCACATACACGTTGATCGAGCATAGCCTTTTCAAAAGTGTTTTCACACAAGAAATATGGCCTATCATGGGAGGGAATAAGAGTCTTCTCTATCATCAGCTTATCCATTATAGGAATTTCTATAGGTTTTACTGTAATGAAACCATTACGGGCTACAAAACTATCCCAATCTTCACCGAGTGTTTTCAAATGATGAATTATCAATAATTCTATCAACCCATGGTGAAAAAGGATTGAATCCAAGCTCTGTTTCTTATACCTCTTTGCCATTTTATACAAACTTCTTAATAAGTAAAATGACATGTTTAATTGGAAACTGATAAAATGCATGAGTAGTCTTATGTGGTAAAGGAAGATGAGGCTGTAACAACCTTCACAAGTAACAAATTGTCTTAAAATTGCCAATAAACCATGCAATCTATTCTTCAATAGATATATTGGCATACCTTTGTCACAACAATGAATATTTCTGGAGGTGACGAACATACTCCATGTTACCTCATCCAAATTTGAGTTTTTAAACCATTTTTTACCAGTGAGAGGGAGGCTCGTTGCTTCACTCAGAATTTTTTTGGTGATCTCCAACTGGATATCACCCACCTTGGCTCTACATACATCAAATGTGAGGGAAAAATATTTGTCCACTTGTGAGTTATAACCCTAGAATTTTCTGATAAACACATCCCATCCTAGACTCTCCAGATCTTAACTCGCATCATCATACAACAACAAAGTTTGGGAGCCATTTGGCTCAATTCAGACGATAGGGGCCATAAGGGTTTTAACAGATAGTCACGAAGGTGACCAAAACTTGCTTTTGGGCTTAAGGTAAATTTCTAAGACAAAAACAAAGGAGTAAAACTAGCAGTCATCCTAGCATTACCATAATGTGATCATAAGGGGTTTCAAGCCATGAAAATCGAGCATTTTAGGTAATGAATGTTTTGAGTACAGAGCGTAACTCAATACCCTAGCTCATAATGAGGGATCTATGAATCAAACTACCACTTCAAACAAAGTACATGGTACAATTAAGGTGATTTTAACTTCCATGAAATGTAATGGGTGAAGTCGATTTGCAAACATTAGGAGAAAATGTGTTTTACAAGCCAAAAGAATATGGAAAATTCAAAACCAAAGTTGATTTACCAAGAATTTTAAATGAAACAAGCCTATAGTCCATTTTCCAATCGATTATTGGTATACAAGGCATCCAAGATATGACTTTGAATCTAAGAACAACTCAAAATAAGTGCTTCTCTGATATATAATAAGCTCAAAGTAAAAGAACATTCATTAAAAGAGGCTTAAACACAATCACCATTTTAGGACCAAGCCTTAGATTAAATTGAAAAATGACTTAAATTTTTAATGTTGCATTCATGCTTTCAGTCATCAATGAAGCGCGAAAATGCAAGATAAAAATAAGAAGGAACAATCAAAAGACCCCTTTTACAACCGAATATTCATCTTCAAATAGAAATATGTATAGGATCAGGCGTAGGCAGCTATAGGAATTGTCATTTTTCACTTCAAAAATAATAAATCATGTAGGGCTGCCAACAATGGCGACTCACTGGGATAAGCAGTTATCTTTTCATCACCAACGAGTTCATGCTAGGACTATTTAGAATGGTTACAAAAAATAAAATAGCTTAAGGACACCAAGCATCTTAATCAAATTCCAACAAACATTACACAATCCAGCTTTAGATATCTTCCTGTCCAAATGAAATCCAGTGACAAATTTTAATTAAGAGAGCAACGAAATTTTAAGACAATGGATTTGATACTGTTGACAGGGCCACTTCTACCAGCAGACGTCTATAGCCTCGACATGGATGTCAATTAACCCACTCTGACGCCTCTACCTTGTCCAATAATTTTCAGTTCAACATGAAGGGCACTTATAATTAATATCAAAATCTACACCTGATAATTTTCTTGAACCCAACATTCCTTCGCTGCCAGCGGGCGTGTTCAGTACCCCAACGAAGTTGTCTTGGAACCATGCATGCATTTAACCACTGCCAACAGACCTGTCCAGTATCTCGACAGGTTTACAAACACTTCCCACAACTCTCAAGAAATTATTTACATTTGACATGAATTTAATGATATTCAGAAGAGCGGGGTGATGCTAAAAATTTCAGTCTTTAGAACACTGGACATTTTCTAGCCTTTAATTCTTTTGTTTCACAACCTTCATTATGATCTGAAATTAGTTTTCTGATGAAACCAATTCTTTGAGGACATGAAGGCATACTTGAGTTTCTTTATTTAAAAGAAGGGACAACATAAAGTGTTTTGATGATGGTCATGTCTGCTCATAATTATAAAGTGAAACCGTGAAACCTATTTTGAACATAAAATGTTTTTTCAGCTAGTCTGCATTTTAGGAAATTACAACATTGATGCTCTAACAGACCTTGACTGTAGTTTCATAATGAGGAATCTTGGTTTCCCTTCATGAACTGGAAGGTGACACAGACACGGTTTAACCAGAAAGCAGTGAAAGCAAACAAAATAAAAAGAACAAAAAACCAGAAAACAAAAATAAATCAAAACAAAAAAATTATGTACAGAGGTGGATCTTGAATTTATTAGGAAAATACCTCTTGAGATATTGGCCATTTACAGGGAAGGTATTTGGCTATCCCTCCAAACTCTGTAGGTGGAAGGAGCTAGGACCTAGTTTTTCAGCGATTATGAAAGGCCCCAACCACAGGTTCTGGAACTTGGTGTGTTCCCCTTTTCCTTCATGAGGTTTATCCCACTTGAGAACCAAATATCCTACCTCGAATTTTCTATCCGAGGGAGAGTTAGAATCAAGCTAACCTTTCACAATCTGATTTTGTTGATCCAGTCTCCCCTTGGCTTGTGCTCTTACTTCTTCTAGTTTCAACAAGGCATTAATTTAACTTTCAAGAGGAGGGCAGTCCTCTTCCTTAACTTTCTGTGATAATTGCAGAGAGGGAAGCAAAACATGATGAGGGAGAATTGCTTCTCTTTCGTAGATGAGAAAGAAAGGATAATTACCAACATAGTTTTTTGGAGTCACCCTATCGGCCCAGAGTGCATTAAAAAGTGTGTTGTGTCAGTTCTTGTGGTTTTCAGAAACTATCCTCTTGATGATCTTGATCAAGTTTTTATTCGTTGATTCTGCTAGGCCATTTCCCTAGGGGTAATAGTTGGAAGAATACACTTTTATCCCATTCTCCAAAGAAAAAACACTCATATCGAGGGACAAAAAGTAAGAAGCATTATCAAAAACCAAACATTCGGGAATGTTGAATCTAGTAATGATATTCATGTATCACCTGATTAGTGTTTACCACTTTTAGCGGTGCAGCCTTGGACCACCTGGTAAAATAGTTCATTGCTATAATGATGTATTTATGTTGCTGTGAAGAAGTGGGGTTAATTGTTCCTATGATGTCAAGACCCCACTAATGAAAAGGAGAATCTCCCAAAATAGGTTGCAAAGGGAATGTTGCTTGTTTTACTCGTCCAACATCCTTTTGGCAGATTATTTATTTATGACATAACGCATGGGCATCTTTGAACAACTTGGGCCAATAGTACCCATCTCTTAATAACTTGTGAGCAGTGGTTTCTCCATGGAAGTTCCCACTAGCTATACCTGCATGCAGTTTAGATAATACTTTCTCTACTTAATCTCTTTCCAAACAACGCATGAGAACATTATCAAAATTCTTCCGGAATAAAACGTCATTTACCAAATGGAAAGGTGCAGAATTTAGTCTTAATGCTCTTCTCTTTTTTGGATTGAGATGGAGAGGAGAAGAACTGTGTGTTAAATAAAACTTAATATCATCAAACCAAGAATTAGCAACAACTTTTGTACAACAGATCTAATTTTCATTACGTTGATTTACAGTAAATACATTAATTTGACTCTGTCGTTCTTCAACTGAATTAGAAACTAGTTGTCATAGGCCTTGACCTATGACAATTTGTGCAGGGGTTATTTAGAGTTCATACTCTTGTAGTGATGTCTTCCAGTTTGCCCTTTTTTCACCCAATTCTTTTTGTACTAACAAGTTTCTAACAACAGGATAAGGCACAATGACTTTAGTTCTGGATTTAAGAAAATATGATCGGAAATGTTTCACTTCTTTGAAAACTGCATAAGCCTATTGATCTACAGTCAGGTAGTTAATCTCTACTCCTTTGAAGGTTGAGATCATGAAGGAAATGGGGATTTCATTGCTTTTAGCATTCTTTTGGATCAACACAACAACATAATATCGATCAGAGGTGAAACTGTAAAGAGTGAAATCTTGTGATAAATCGGGACTCATCAAGGAAGAGGCTTCCACTATGGATTTTTTTATGGAATAAAAGGCTTGATTTTCCTATTTTCCCCAAGGATACTGAACATCCTTTTTAATTACATTTTGCAATGGCCTTACCATTTCTAAGAAACTTGGGATGAACCTTCTGAAAAAATTAATCTGGCCTAAAAAGAATTGCATATATTTTTTAGAGAAGGGGGGAGGAAGTTTGACAATGTCTTGAGTTCTTTCAGGATCGATGATCATCCCTTCACTGGATACTATGAATCCAAGAATTTTTCCTTGTTCCACAACAAATATTGACTTCCTAGGGTTGAGAGATATGTCATATTTGTAGCATCGTTCAAGGAAAAACCTAAGGTGAGACAAGTGATATTTCATTTTTTTTGGATAAAATAGTAACGTCATCAAGATAGACCACTACAGATTGATTTATGAGACTATGACAAGAAACATCCATTTCTCTCTCGAAAGTGGCCCCGACATTTATAAGCCCAAAAGGCATCGTCCTGTAGGTGTAGGTTCCCCATGGGGTACAAAAAGTGGTTTTTAAATGGTCTGGTGGAGACATGAGGACTTGGTTATATCCCAAAAAACTGTCTAACAGTGATAGCCTTTTGGAACCAAATACCTGTTGAATAATTTGTTCCATTGGTGGAACATGATAATTTTCTTTATCAGATGCTCGGTTCAAGTTACGAAAATCGACATGGGGTCAAATTTTGCCACTTTTCTTCCTTAGAGGAACTAGATTAGACACCCATTGTGTGTGTCTCATTGTGAAGATTATCTTCGCATTCAATAATTTATTTAGTTCTTTATTGACTGTTGGTTCCAACTTAGGGTGCATCTTTCTCAACTTCTGCTGAAAAGGTTGAGTTTGGGATTTGATGGGGATGATATGTTGTATTATATTAGGTTCAAAAAAATTTAAATCATTATATGTCCAGGAAAAGACATCCTTGAATTCTTTAAATTTTTTTATAAAAGTGGACTGTTCTTGCTCAGAGCATCCCATTCCCAAATTGATATTTTGTGGATTATATTTAGACCCTAAATTTATCATTTCATGAGTCAAAGAAGAACTGTTCATTTTACAATTTACCGACCCTCTGAATTTATCATGCAAATCATAAAAAAATTCTAATCTTACCACGGATTTAGGAATAGAGTTTACCAGATCAAATGTTGATTCAGGAGATCTAGGCTCTGATATTATTGTAAATTTTGGAGATTTTCATCGTGAGTACCTTCATCGATAATTGCACCTTGGAAGGTGTCCTCCATATGCAAAAAGTTGATGATCTGTTGATCATCATAAAACACTCTCCAATTAGTGATGTTACTGGGACCAATGGTCTGAACAATAACTTGATCGAATTCAGAGAAATACCTTCTGTGGGAAAATTTTTAGAAGCGACGTTATCCAATAAGTCAGCCTCAGTATTGCTTAATCTAGGAATGGAATTGATGTTAAATGCTAAAAATTTGTGCATTAGATTTCATAACTCAGTTTGGTAACTTTTCAGGTGAGGTGATAGGTAATGTATGGAATTTCTTACCTTCCTAACCACAATTTCTAAATCCCTGAATACCATTAAGTTCTTTATGTCCATATCTACAGCTTTCCTGAGTCCTTGCAAAAGTGCCTCATATTTAATGGTGTTCTTGGTGCATTCAAACTCTAATCGACATGAGATGAAAGTTGTATTACCTGTCGGATCGATGAGTACACATCCTGTGCTAGCTCCTTATTTGGATTTGGATCCATTGAAGTAAATTGACCATATCTAAGCTTCGTTAGTAGTGCTTGGCACATTCGGTAAAGCTACTGACTGAGTACATGTCATGAGCTCTGATTTTTGTTCTGAATCAGTGATGGGGGAAGTTTCGGCCATGAAGTTAGCGAAGAAGGTGTTCATTCCCTGCATTTCAAGTGAATTAGTGGGAGTAGTAAATGGTTCATTAGCATCATTCAAATCTATCACGGTGTGCTTGAGGTAACATTCACAGTTAATCCTAATTTTGTTTGGCTGTCCATTTTCTGGCAGCCATAAATGCGACCAATCTGTTGCAAAGTAACCATGTAGTTTCTCGGACCAATCCCTACTAAAAAATAAACCATAGACTTCAAGGATTTCAACAACAATGATGTCAATAATTTGGTGAACCTTAGGATTAGAAGATAACCTAACAAGAACATTTTTTAGTTCGCCAATTACCTTAACATTTGTTCGATCGAGCTAAATAATTTTAAGACTAGAAGGTTGAAATTCTACGTTAATATTTTGGCAAACAAACAAGTGCATCAAATTTGATGATGCGCCGAAATATACCATGCAATTATGTACATTTCTATTGAAAATTTCAAAAGTTAACAAGAAAGGTGGGACATTTTTACAAGTATTAACAATAGAATTCTATTGATTTTTAGTCCTTGTCCCTGAAACTACTTTATCTACATTTGATACAGTTTTTTTAGTGAGATACCTTTTATCTGGGGTTTTAGGTGTCGTTTTAGTAGGGATCTTTTGAGTTTTTTTAGAACTGATTTTTGCAATTTTCTTGTTGTTCATAAGCATTTTCTAAAATTGGCTTGAAAAATACTGTCAGAAAAATGTTCGAAGACATTGGTAGATGACTTCGCTTCTTCAGCTACTTCTTATTCAGCTACATCTTTAGAAGTCTTAAGGGGAACTAACTTATCATGTGCTCCCAGGATAGTTTGTAGAGCGTATTGTAAGCTTTTAAAATTTAGACCCTCATGGGTCGGATTTGTCCGGTTGGGGGGAAAAGGTTTTCTGAAAGGAGGTTTATAAATTCCTTTGCTCGAGGATACTTCTTCAACTGATCTCATTAAGTATACAATTTGATTTGATAACTTTTGGACCACATTTTTCAAACTTTCTAAGTCTGAAGTTTCTGATTGGGTTTTGGTTTGGGGAGGCCTAGTAAGAATTTCTATTTTCTTCTTAGAATATGGGGTTATTTTTGCCTCATTACTAAGATTATCTTTCAAGCTCAAAATATATTTTTCAATTCGGCTTTCCTCCCCGAAGGCTTCCAGTAACGTATACTTCTTAGACCTTTTAACCCAAACTGATATATTATTGTGTAGAGATTTAGTGTAATATGCCACAATAAGGCTTTATGAAAGCATTGAATCAATGGACATTCAGTTTTTTAATGTGAGGAATCTTTGGTTAAAATATTTTAATTTCTCCTTAGGGTTCATCTTTCAGCTGGAGAGTTCCATGACTAAGTCTTCAGGATATTTATCATCTCCGAACTTCTCTAGGAAACAGGTTTTGAATCTATCCCAAGATACAATGGTGTGAGGTTGTTGGGCGAAATACCATGTAGAAGCATTGCCCTCAAACGTGTAAGGGAAAAGTCTACATACTACATATTCATGTTCTACACTTCAGAGTCTAATGGCTAGCATGAATTTCTTTATGTGATCCTCAAAACTTTTCTTAGAATTTGGATAGAACTTAGGTAACCATTTCTCTAGATGTTTTGGTAAAGGGTGCCAGGGTCCAGTTATAGCCACAACATCTTGATCGAGCCATGGTATGGCATGATTGTTTTGGTTCTCCATGGGTGTAGGTGGTGGCGAAGGCTGATGTGGTTCAGATGATGAACTTCCTTCATATGGGTGTAGGTGGTGGCTGCATATCATGTGGTTCGGGGAGGATGAACTTCCTTCATCATATGACTCTCCTCCTAAAGATGATGGAGACAAATGAGGTGGGGAAGTTTGAATATCAAATCCTCTGGCTCCAAGAATAGGTGTATCGGTAGGATTGACAGTATCCTTTGGCTCCAAGAATAGGTGTATGGAAAAAATGATCATTCATCAACTGGAAGAATGAGTCCGGTCCTGGGGTTGTCTAGATAAACCAAGTCATTTGGTATAACTCATTCCTCGGACGGTTTAATGGCTCATTAGCCATAAGAATCCTAAAATAAACAAAGAAAGAAATAACTATCTAATTACTACACACACTATATATATATATATATATATATATATATATATATATATATATATATATGTTCACATTTATAACGTAACTATTGTAGACATATTTAAGAAAAAGATATACAAATCTTACTTATGTACATGATTTACAAACTGCAAGTTTTAATCGAAACTTACGAAAATCAATGTGAAAAATGATTGCTTCTAGGAAGCAGATAAAGAAAGCACATAAAAATATTTTTTGTTTTTCCTTTATAAGTCTAAACTAATATGGAATTAAATAAACTAAGAAATGCAAACGTGAAGGTGGTTGAAAGTTGAACCATACATTCTAGTTTCACTAATATGTAAATGATAGAAAAATATAGAGGAACTAACTTGTTAGTAAGTTAGTAAGGTGTATCCAAGCATCTGCATGAGTGGAGAACATCCAACTGCCATGTCCAAGAGATAAATCTGCAAGGAACCTTGTGACTGGTGTAAATAAATTTAAAACCTTTATTAGTAGCTTAGGTTTCAATGATAGAAGAGGGAAAACAAACATAAACTGGTGATCTCATAATTGCACATGATTATAGTAAGATAAATCTGAAGGTAATCTATGCATTTCATCATCCGATTAAAACTCAAAGATAAATCCTATCATTTTAATTGAAGATATGATCATAGAATTTATATTTTGAGAAGCAAATTAGAGTTGGTGTTTATAATATAAAATCTTTCACATCACAGATCATTTAATCCAAAGACATCAAACCTATACATGTACCAGGATTAACAAAACATAAATGAAAACATTATAAACAAAAGGCTAAAGCCAATATGCATAAATGGTGTTTCATTAAGTTCTGGAATCACTCGTCCATCTCTTGCTCTTAGCCAAGATGATTTCCATTACCAAATACGAAGTATTTAAAGAGTTCATATAAGCTAAACATCCTATATTCTAAGATAGTACCATATCTCAAAATGATCTAAAATTTACAAAGATAGAGGGTCTAAAAACCACTGCAAATCAAACTATATCTTCAAAATTATGAAAGTTTTGTTTTGATTTACAAAATAAGCCAAAAGAGATGGCTAATTAACTAATTCCAGCATGCTCCATCTTATGAGATCACCACAAGATACATCCTATCCTGAAAGAAAAACGAAATGAGAAAATTAGATATTTATTTAACTAACATTTTCCAAATTTTATATGAGAATTGACACTGGCTACAGAATCTCACGATTTTGTAGCCAGTGTTATTATTAGCAACATAAATCCAAATCAAGCTATATTAATTAGAAAAATAACAATACAAACACAAATAAGATAAAAAACAATCTTACCATTCAACTAATAATAAAAATCGAATTACAATATCTCAGAGTCGATCACAACTTTGACATTGTCAGCATTTTTTATTATGATATTGCATGTCCTCTTCAAACGTTTTACTTTTCTTTGTGCATTGGTCCTGAGCTCACGGTTTTCGTTTTCCAATGAGTCATTTTGAGCCACAAGAGATTTGATCCTCACTTGAAGGATAGGGATTTCTATGTAGTACTGACCTATCCAATGTAAACAAACTTCACAATGTACATTAGGGGACATCGGCTGAGGGAAAGTGTAATTGTGTGGTGAAACATCACTGCTACCCACTGTTGGCCTTTGACCGATTTTGATACCTGTAAATTCCTTGTTTTCTTTCAAACATGGTTGCAAATTATTCACATAATCAAATGGTTGATCTTTTTTGGAACAATTTGGATCTTCTTGTGCTAGAAACCTCTCAATGTCGGAGTCAAAATATTCATGGATATCAATCAATTCAATAAAGCTCACATGAGATTTTGATTTATTTCACAGACTCCGTGAAATAAGTCGGCCATGCCTCTTATTACGAAACCCTATTTATTGACTTTTATTTGGTTGTTTGCGTGGGTGTTTTTTGTTGGTTTTTACAGTGGAATTAGGGCAAACAATTTGTTCATGCTCAGGAGCTTTAATAACCCTAGGACTAGCATCATGTTGCTCACATAAAGGATGATCGGGTGTAGCCTTTTCACAAGGGTTTTCACACAAGAAATTTGGCCTATCACTGGAGGGAATAATAGGCTTCTCTATCATCAGCTTATCCATTATAGGAGTCTCTATAGGGTTTACTATAATGAAACCATTATGGGCTAAAAAACTATCCCAATCTTCATCGAGTGTTTTCAAATGATGAATTATCAATAATTTTATCAACCCATGGTAAAAAAGGCTTGAATCCAAGCTTTGTTTCTTATACCTCTTTGCCATTTTATAAAAACTTCTTAATATGTAAAACGACATGTTTAATTGGAAACCGATAAATGCATGAGGAGTCTTATGTGGTAAACGAAGATGAGGCCGTAATGGACTTCACAAATAACAAATTTCTTTAAAACTGCCAATAAACCATGCCATCTAATCTTCAACAGAGATATCGTCATACCTTTGTCACAACAATGAATATTTCTAGAGGTGATGAACATACTCCATGGTACCTCGTCCAAATTTGAGTTTTTAAACCATTTTTGACCAGTGAGGGGGAGGCCCGTTGATTCCCTCAAATTTTTTTCGATGATCTCCAACTGGATATCACCCACCTTGGATCTGCATCCATCAAATGTGAGGGAGAAACCTTTGGCAAATTTTGAGTTATAACCCTGGAATTTCCTGATAAACACATCCTAGCCTAGACTCTTCAAATCTTCACTCACATCATCATACAACATAAACGTTTGGGAGCCATTTGGTTCAATTCGGATGACAGGGGCCATAAGGGTTTGAACAGATAGTCATGAAGGTGACCAAAACTTTCTTATGGGATTAAGGGGAATGTCTGAGCCAAAAACAAAGGAGTAAAACTAGAAGTCACCCTAGTGTAACCATAATGTGAGCATAAGGGGTTTCAAGACATGAAAATCAGACATTTCAGGTAGTGAATGTTTTGAGTACAGAGTGTAACTCAATAACCTAGCTCGTAATGAGAGATCTATCGAATCAAACTACCACTTCAAACAAAGTACAGGATACGATCAAGGTGAGTTCAAATTTCATGAAATGTAATGTGTGAAGTCAATTTGCAAAGGTTAGGAGAAAATGTGTTTTACAAGCCAAAAGCATATCAAAAATTCAAAACCAAAGTCAATTTACCAAGAATTCTAAATGAAACAAGCCTATAGTTCATTTGCCAATCGATTCTTGGTATACAAAGCATCCAAGATATGACTTTGAATCCAAGAACAACTCAAAATAAGTGTTTTACCGATATATGATAAGCTCAAGGTAAAAGAACATTCATTAAAAGAGGCTTAAACACAGTGACCCTTTTAGGACCAAGCCTTAGATTAAATTGCAAAACGATTTAAATTTTTAATTCTTCATTCATGCTTTCAGTCATGAATCAAGCACAAAAACGCAAGATAAAAATAAGCAGGAACAATCAAAACACCCCTTTTACAACCGAATAGTCATCTTCAAATACCAATATTTACAGGATCGGGTGTAGGCAGCTACAATAATTGTCATTTGTCACTTGAAAAATAAAAAATCATGTAGGGCTGCCAACAAGAACTAAGGTAGAACCTGGGTCAGCCCATGTATCCAAGAAGTAGCTACCTAGGAATCCATTCTATATACATTATGCCTAGATAATACCCATGCTCTCCTTCATTGTTTTTTTTATCTTTGTTGATAAGAAGTGGTGTACTTGTCTTCTTGGATTTCTCTTCTTATCTATTTGCATCAAAGAAGCCAAGTTAGAATTTCAAGGAACTCCACTTTTATATTTGGATTTAGCACCAGTGAAGTAACATATGTAATCACTATCTATAATGTGCTTATGATTTCCCCAAAAATAAATAAATAAGGCCCATTGACTAGGAGTTTTTCCATTGAGAGAATCTTGAGCGAGAGAAAGGTCGGACTAAGCTATAGAAGTGAAACATATCACTGGTTGGGAAAGAGATTAGCCTCCACCTTTTCTCTCTTTCTAGGGAATACACCAATCATAGAAAGATTGTGTTACTTTCTCCTTAGCGCATAAATTACAAATACACACCTAGATTAGGTGTCCCATAGGAACATTCAAGTGATGTGACATCAAATAAAGGAACGGAGGGTAGATAATAAATAGATAAAAAGAAATATGCAAAAACACCTACGATGCAAGGAATGATTTAATTACATCATGTTATCATTTTCCTCCTAATTCTTATTTTGGTTTTTGTCTCATGGATGTTGGTTCACATTTTATGGCATTTTCACTATAGAAAACATTCCATCCTACAAAGGATTTTTCATGGAACTACTATAGAGATTATTCGTACCATATTTCCTAGTATTATTATGATGTTCATCGCTATACCATCATTTTCCCCGTTATACTCGATGGGTGAGGTAGTGGTGAATCCATCCATTACTACAAAAGCTATCAGACATCAATGATATCATAGTGCACATGTTAAAAAAGGTTATGAAAGTGCAATGGATTTTACTTGAATACTCCTCACATGGTTGGATCGCGAAGCATCTTGCTTATCGAATGATGGTGTATACCCATTTTTCGACATCGATAGATTCAAGGGACCATAGCATGCCATAAATGAGGAGTTGTTTTATTATATATTTAAACTAAGTTTAAGAATACTCTTGATTATTAATTGACTTTATATAGCTTTTGGTATGATATAAAGTTTTCTCTGTTTGAAGATCTTACCCTTAGAAACTCCCTTTAGATATATCATTCATGAGGAAATAAAGTATGTTCAGCTTAGAGATACATCACTAGAAGTATTTTTTCCTAATTCTAAGTGCCTCTACTTGAAGGCATCCCTGGGAGATGATGAGGAGCCAAGGGAGTTATAGGTGGGAAGAATTTGAACTAGGTTTAGGGACATTTCCATCTTCAACCAAATGCAGGGAAACTTCTAGCTTCTAAATTGTCACTAGTAATGACTATCTGATGCTTGGGACCTGAATGTGACTCTTTTCCCCTGTTTTTTGCGTTAGTCTAGAGCTTGACTCTCGTGTTTTTTTTTTTTTTTGAAATCACCTGCCTACCTTACCTCCTATTTCAGATTGTAGTCACTCTTTTAGCACTATGACTCTATCTTTTTTAAAGACATTATTAACGTTGGGCTAGAGCTCATTGTTTCTTTCCTTTGATATTTATTGTCTTACTCTGTTTGCATGTTCCCGAGTTGTCGTTACTTCTTAGATTAATCTTGTATTTCCTTTTTCTTATTCATAGAATCTTATAATCCTCTAACTTCTATCATTTCTTTGTTCTCTGGTCCCAAGTGTGTCAGTCACTTGAATAGTTTTTTACTGATGCTGGTACAGGAGTGGGTTCTTTCCTCAAGTCAAGGACCCTACAGAGACCTTCTACTTGGTCTAAGTGCTCGTTAGCTTCTATTAGTGTCAGGTTTTTACTACATCTGGTGAGCCAAATGGATAGTTTCTCCCTCAATGCTATGGAGAGAACTATTAAGTCTGTTATGAGCCTAGTAGACAAGGAAACCTAGAGGCAGATGGGGTTGTTTGACAAAGTGGACCAACTGAAGAGTGGGCTAGAAGCCTTGTCCTCGAAAAATGGATTTAAAACTATTGGTCTCCTTAGTATCCAGTCCACACTTCCTCTGCTGAGTCTCGTGTCCTCAAATCCTGATGTACCTCTTTTAGAAGGTCATTTGGTGGGCCTGCATTCATCCTTTAAGCATCAAAGCCTTTTGTTTATTCCTTCTTCTCTATGAGGACATAGGGAACCTTTAGATCTGACACAGTCTATTGGTTTTTATCTAAAGGTGTGTAAATATAGAAAAAGGCAAAGTGCTTGGTGTTAGGGAATGATGTAGGCTTGGAAGATACTTGCAGAATGGCGCTCTGTGCTCTCATGGGTTGGATCTCTTATAAATCATTGAGTAAGGTTTCTCTTGAGGGTTGGATCCAAAACCAATGGCTACCTCTCCTTGGTTATTCCCCTAAGGTTATCTATCTTACTAAAGGATGGCTTGGTTTTATCTACAACTCCCTAGAGGACGCTTCCCTTTTACTTAGATCATTGTGGATACTTGGGGGAAGCAGTCTCATGCTAAAATGTTGGAGAATTACCTTCAAACCAGATACAGATTAATTCCAGTTTAGGCATCTTTGGGTACTCTTACTGGGCCTCCCACTATTGTTCTGGAATGAAGGAGCTTTATGGGCCATTGGAGACTCTTTAGGGAAATTCCTTGCACTAGATTCCAAGTTACTCATTTCCCCTATGCAAAAAATGGGCAGAGTTCTCATTGAGATGGACATTTTCTGTGGGTTACCAGAAACCTTAGAGATTGAGTGGAGAGGGATAAGGATTTCTCATCTACTTGACTATCTTGGGTTTCTCTTCTACTACAACCATTGTCACCGCACATGTCACCTTCAACGTGACTGGAAGGGAAAGGATTTGGAGGAATTTTTAGAAGATTTTGAACTACATAGAAATCCTCTAGATTATGTAGAAGAAGATTGTTCTCTGAACTTCTTAGATGAAACCACTGGAGACTCTTTGTCACCTCAGAAATCAGCTGTGGAAAAACTAACCTGTAAGTTAAAATGTCTATGACTTCCTTTGTTTAACTCTTTGACCTTTGAAGAGAAGGAGGCCATAAACAACTCACATTGGTTACGATCAAAAACTTTGTCAAAAGACTTTAAACACGAGCCTTATGTTGTACCCTTTGACCCCTCTAACTTGGATCCCTTCCCCTCTCCTCTCTTAGCCTTCCCACTGTTGTTTCTTCTCCTTGCTTACCTTCATCTTCAAACCAGCATGTAAACCCCTTGAAGCCTTTCCCTTCTCACCTTCTCAACCATTCTCATCTCCCACCTCCAGTTATTCCTCCCCTGCCCACCGACCCCTCTTTGGATGAATCATTTAGAGAGTCACCGAACTTTCCAAGTTATAGAGAGCACGAGGAGGGAGACATGAGTCTCTCCACTTCCCTAGACACATTGTTACCAAGCCTAACTCCTCCCTTTGACTCTGTGTCACTGTCCACCTTTCTAGGTAAGGAGGCATTAGATCCTAAAGTTGATTCTGGTTCCTCTTCCTCACACGCTCTGGTCAAGGGAAGTAAGGCCTTTTCTTGGACTAGGGGTATCATCTCAAAATGCTCTCATGTAAATACATAGAGCTCACGAAAGAAACAGGTGGGTTTAAGTATACAAAACTTTGACAATGTTCCTACTTCCCTGGATACTAGGGCCCTTAGAGAAATCAAGGCCCTAGCAAGGGAAAATTGATGTTAATTCTCTCCTTGAATATTCAGGGGATTGGAGGTACCCTCAAAGATGGCTCATTTCGTAAACTATAGGATCATACTCGGCTGAACATTGTTTTTTTGCTAGATGCTTTCCAATGAACAAAGAGCGAGAGATTTTATGCTCCAACTCTGTCCTTCTTGGGCTACGAATGTGGTTAATTCCATAGAAAACTCTGGCGGGTTACTGGTTTCTTGGGACCCAAACTCTTTTGAATTAAACCCCTTCCTAACGGTTGAGGGAATTCTATTAACAGGTGTTTGTATTTATTCCATAAAGGAGCTGGTGCTTCGAAATGTTTATGGGCCATGTTGTTGGAGAATAACCCTAACTTACATTAGTTTATACCTAGATTAGACTCCTAGATATTTGTTAATACATTCATTTACACTTTATTTCACCTAATTTGGCCACATACATAAGAAGAGCACCTCATCCCTAGATTTTAGGGAAAATTGCTAATTTTAGATCAAGACTCAACTCTCGGTTCTTGATTTTCTTGATTTATTCATGATTTATTCCAACTCCCCCATGAAAAAATGCATCTATTATTGGGGAATGAACACCTCCTCTTTGAGTGAGATATTTATTCCTTAATTAATGATTTTTGTTGTTACTATTATTAGTAACTACTATTTCGGGTCAGTTAAGTGAGTTGGAACTGCTTCTCTTGTCATTTAAGTGAGCTTAAGTGAGCTAATGTGCATCACTTGACTCTTGTGGGCATTAATGAGTGTGTGAAATGTATCTTTAGTGGTCTAGGTCGAACTATGTGGTCTTCCTTAACTTATGACACCTATTTTAGCTATTTCTAGCTTTTTTTGGCTAGAATTTATATGTTGGAAATTCTATATATTCAACTCCTCTCTTCTTTTTTGAAGATGGCTGCTCATGTATATTCATTTTTTATTAATATAATTCTCTGATTTATGGAGAAATTTTTTTCTCTCATCTCTTGAATATCAACAAATTTCATGTGTTCAATTTAACTAGAATTCAAGATCTATTGGGGTTTCTGCAGGAATTCTACATGGTATCAGAGCTAGATTGAATCTAGTGGATTGTACACGGTTTTATTTGCAGGTATAGATCATCAGGAGGTGAATAAAGAAGAAATGTATCATCTCTCTCATCCCACAAAACTCATTCTAAATCCTTTCAATTACTTCGAATGGAAGATAGATATCTCTCTGCTCCTCCGAAGAAAAGGGCTTTACCGAGTAACAATGGGAATGGAGAAAGAACCAACTGCTGCAATAGAGAAGAAAAAATATTTCAATAAATTACATGAAGAAATTGGGCTGATATTCCTATAAAGTTCCATATATCTCCTCTTTCATGTCAGTAGAGCCACTACTTTCGAGGTGGTTTGGACCACATTGGAAGGACTATTCGGCAAGAAGGATGCAATGAGAGTGCATCAACTGGAGAATGAACTCATATCCCTAAATCCAATTCATTTCATCAACCTACAAGAATTATTCACCAATTTCAAATACCTCGTCATTGAACTTAATGCACGTGGAGTCACGAAAGAGGAAGAACAACTCATCCTTTCAATTCTCTCGAAATTAGGCCCTGAATATTCCCTATTTGTGTCGTCTTTTCAAGCATCTAAATTGACTCAGGAAAAATGGAAAATGCCTCCATTGAATGATTTCATTGCATCATTGAATCAAGAGAAAGCTAATTTAGTCCAAATGTGTTCCATCAAGTGTTCCAAGAACCAAGCACTTCCAGCTATTAATTCTCCAAAGAGAAGTGGAAAAGACAAGAAAAAAGGAACGGGTAAATTTCCTGAATCGAAGAAGGAGAGATCCGTACAATCTTCAGATAAGTCTTCTGAGCCTAAGGGTAAGAAGAATAAGGAAAGAACACTTGGAATCTACGTTTCCAAAGGTTTTCATCCCAAATAAAATTGCATGAGGAAGACTATCGATGAGATGGCTAAGCAATTGCAGCAACACGATCTCATGGTGCTCGAAAATGCAAAGATGAAAGATGATAATAGAATAGGAGGGAGAGCACAAGATGGTAATGATTTAATGGATATCACATCCACTCCATCATATTGGATCCTTGATTCAGGTGCATTGAACCATATGTCTGCATCAAAATATGAATTTTCCTCCATCGAAGAAAGCACCAAATCCCCAATTTACTTGGGAGATGCCACACCCGCAAAGGTGTGCGGAGAAGGAATTGTTGATGTTGAAGGGGGATGATTCACAAATGTGCTTCATGTTCCCTCTCTATCCAAAAATATTCTCTCGATATATTGTATCACTCATTCTATCTTTGGAAGGAAGGTGGAGTTCACTATGGACTCCACAGTGATTACCGACATTTCCATAGGCTCACAGCTTGCACATGGAATTGCAGATCACAGTTCTCGTTTGTATTTCTTCTCCCACTTTGTTCCTAAATATATTAGAATTGTATTTCTATCACAATATAATGATATCAGCAGGTTATGGCATGAAATATTTGGCCATCTAAACTATAATTACTTGGATCAACTCAGCAAGGAAAACATGGTAGAAGGATTGCCAGCTATTAAATTCACAAGCGGTGTATGTCAAGGATGCATTCTTGGAAAGCATCCAGAGAAAAAGTTTGACAAAGGGAAGGCACAGAGAGATTGTTCACCTCTTGGGATGATTCATAGTGACATCATGATCCCATTCCTGTAGCCTTCCATCAGTAAGGCTCAATATGTACTCACCTTCATAGATGATTTCTCTCTCTTTACTTGGGTATTTCTTTTTAAATTAAAAACGGAAGTATTTGAATGCCTTATAGAATTTAAAGCACTTGTTGAGAATGAATCTAGGTGTAAGATTAATATACTTCATACTAATAATGGGGGGGATTATGTCAACAAATATGTGCAGAAACTTTGTATTGATGTAGTTATACAACTGCAACACACAGTTCCATATACACCACAGCAGAACGGTGTTGCAAAGAGGAAAAAACGGTCCTTAAAAGAGATGGCAAATTATATGCTACAGTCGAAATAATTATATCCCAAGCTATGTTCCGAAGCTATTAATTGTGAAGCATACATTCAGAACCAAGTTCCTCACAAATCACTCAAAGGAACCACTCCTTTTGAATGTTGGACTGGTAAGAAACTGAAAGTGTCGCACTTTTGTATTTTTGGTTCACGAGCATGGGCTCACATTCTGACAGATAAGAGGAAGGCTTTGGAGCCTCAAAGTGTTGAATGCATATTTTTTGGATATCCTAAAGGTGTCAAAATATATATATTGCTGGAATCTCACACTGAAAAGTTCATTCTAGCTCGAAGTGTGAAGTTTGAAGAAGAATCACTGCATGATTTTCAGAAGACCCTGCCGAGGAACCGCTTGTTGTCACTGATGAGGAGGAGTCAGAAAATTCTTCGAGAAGTTCAGAGAAGACATTAGAGAAAACTTTTGGGTCTGATATAGAGGATGAGGATTAGGTCATGTCTTCTCGAACTCAATTTCCAAATTGGACAGAGAAAACCCTGCAAGATGTGGGTGAACAAGTTGGTGATCCTGCGGATACAAGAAGAACTAGATCACAATTGTTTGGGGCTCCTCAAGCCCTAGCTACCACAGAACCTTTGATGACCATAAATTGATATATGTCACTTGTTTCAGATCCAAATTCACACTCTGAGGCTACTAGAAACCCACTTTAGGAGGTTTCCATGTATGAAGAGTACTCTGCTCTTATGGACAACAACACATGGGACTTGGTTCCACTTCCGAACGGAAGAAAGCTTGTTCGATGAAGATGGATATATAGAACAAATATTGTTGCATATGGTGATATAATAAAGTAAAAATCTCAACTTTTTGCAAAAGGATACTCACAAGTACATGGCATAGACTACACAGAGACATTTGCACCTGTTGCAAAAATGGACTCCATTCAACTAGTTTTGGCCATTGCTGCTTCTCGCAGATGGGAAGTTCACCACATGGATGTGAAGAGTGAATTTATTCATGGATATATAAAGGAGGATATCTATATGGACCAGCCACAGGGATACATTCAAAACTCTTCCCTTGTTTGCAGATTAAAGAAATCTTTGTATGGCCTAAAACAGGCTCCCAGAGCCTGGTATGCAAAGATGGATTATTTCCTTCTTTTCATTGGATTCATTCAATGAAAATCTGATCCAAATGTTTATTTTCTGCAACATGATGATTCCCTCTTTCTGATAGTAATTTATGTATATGACTTACTGATGATAGGGAACCTTACTTCAGCTATTGATTTGGCAAAATCAGCATTGCACTATCGATTTTCCATGACAGATTTGGGACTGTTGCACTACTTTCTTGGTCTTGAAGTTTCTCAGTTTACTTCAGGGATCAATATGGCACAATATAAGTATGTATCATATCTACTTGTCCACTTTCAGATGACAGAATGCAAGCCAAAAAAAACTCCTTTTCTTTCAGGGGTCAGATTTGAGGATGCGGGTACTACACCTTTGGTGGACAGTACACTAAATCGACAGTTGGTTGGGAGTTTGTTGTATCTTACTCACACCCAACCTGATATCTCTTTTGTAGTAGGAGTTTGTTCCAGATATATGCAGGAGCCTCATGAGCTTCATTGGAAAGTTGCAAAGAGAATCCTTATATATGTGAAAGGTACTCCCAATTTTGGTATCTTTTATGCTACATATTGCCCACTTTCACTAATTGGGTACACAGATTCTGATTGGGCTGGTGATGGTACAGACCACAAGTCCACCTATGGTTATGTTTTCAGCTTTGGTTCAGGACCATTTTTTTGGTCTAGCAAGAAGCAATCCATGATTTCTTTATCTACAACAGAGGCAGAGTATAGAGGTGTAGTGAATGCATCTACACAGGTTGTTTGGTTGTGGGGGATTCTCTCTGAGTTTGGTATTCAATATCCACTTTTTACTGTCATATTTTGTGACAATCAGGGGTCCATTCAGATATTGATTGATCCAATTCAGAGGCAGAGGAACAAGAACAACGAGATTCACATGCATTACATCTACGAGTTGATCTGTGACAGAGTCATTTCACTACAGTACTGCCCCATAGAGCAACATGTTATAGACATCTTCATCAAGTCCTTCACTGAAAATAATTTTTCAGAACTAAGAGCTATGCTTGGAGTGGTGGAGACAACTGAGTAGGTCACTTTTGGCCACTCAATATTTTTTTTCCTCTGTTTTTTTTTGGCGAGGGGGGGTTCCCATGAGGTTTTCCCTGTTTCCTCTTTTCATGAGGAGTTCTTTTATGTAATTAGTACCTAAAATGGCCAAGTTGTTGGGACTCAAATTTTTTTGTCATTACAGTTAGGCTTAAGGGGGGGTGTTGGAGAATAACCCTAACTTACATTAGTTTATACCTAGATTATACTCCTAGATCTTGGTTAATACATTCATTTACACTTTATTTCACCTAATTTGGCCACATACAAAAGAAGGTCACCTCATCCGTAGATTTTAGGGAAAACTGCTAATTTTAGATCAAGACTCAACTCCCGGTTCTTGATTTTCTCGATTTATACTTGATTTTCTTGATTTATTCATGATTTATTCCAAATCCCCCATGCAAAAAATCATCTATTATTTGGGAATTCACACCTCCTCTTTGAGTGAGATATTTATTCCTTAATTAATGATTTTTTCCGTTACTATTATTAGTAACTACTATTTCGGGTTAGTTAAGTGAGTTGGAACTGCTTCTCTTGTCAGTTAAGTGAGCTTAAGTGAGATAATGTGCATCACTTGACTCTTGTGGACATTAATGAGTGTGTGACATGTATCTTTAATGGTATAAGTCGAACTATCTAGTCTCCCTTAGCTTATGACACATATTTTAGCTATTTCTAGCTTTTTTTTACTAGAATTTCTATGTTGGAAATTCTATATATTCACCTCTTCTCTTCTTTTTTGAGGATGGTTGCTCATGTATATTCATTTTTTATTAATATAATTCTTTGATTTATGGAGCAAAAAATTTCTCCCATCTCTTGAATATCAGCAAATTGCATGTGTTCAATTTAACTAGAATTATAGATCTATTGGGGTTTCTGCAAGAATTCTACACATGTAAAGATCACAAACTCTTCTAGAGCTCCTTAGTTGACAACAGTATCCTTTCTATTCCTGATATTGTTATTTTCAGTGACTTGAACTTCATTTTATCCTCGGATGAACATTGGGGGGGATCTTTTATGCCAGACCCAACTGAGGATTTTTATAGAGATTTATTCATCTCCAAGAAGTTGATCGATGTTAATCCTCCCAAGTTGGTCCCTACCTCGAAAAATGACCAATCTGGTCAAGATGCAATTTCTAGAAGGCTCGATAGATGTTTAATTGTTGAAGGTCTCTTGTCTACTATTGTTTTACACAAGTCGTGGGTGGAATACCCCTTTGTATCAGATCATGCCCCCTTACTTATTCAATTGGATAATTCACCTATGTACAAGGCGTTCCCTTACAAATTTAATGCGTATTGGCTAAGGGATTCTGACTTTTTGAAGATGGTCCATATTATCTGGAATGATCCATGTTTCCTGGTGGAGGGAAACAAACATATCATATTGTTGTGTAAACTGAAAGAACTAAAGGGTCAAACAAAAGTGGATTAAAGAAGTCAAGGTGAATGAGAAATTAAAATTAGTAAATATGGAAATAGACATAGAACGACTTTTATTTAAAAATAATGATACTCCCTTATCATTGGAGGAAGAGAGATGACTTGGTGAGATGGAAACACACATAAATAATTTTCTCCATAGGGAGGAGGAGGCTTGGCAAATCTGAAGTAGGATGACTTGGATTAAAAGCAGAGACTCTAATACGAATTTTTTCCAGAAGATGGCTAGCTTCAACAGGAACTAAAAACACGTCTGGGAGATTCAAATTGACAGCGGGGATACCATTCATGATCAGAAGGTGATTAAAGAGGAGACTATTAACCATTTCAAACACTTATTTAAATAAAAAGAGAGAATCGACTATAATTATTCGGTCAGGGTTTCCAGCCTTTATGCAAGAATGGTGAATGAGGAGGAAGTTGAGTCTCTTCTCAAACCTGTAACTTTGGAGGAAATAAAATATGTTCTTGAAATTTTCAAAAAATAAAGAAGCTTGGGCCTTGATGGGTGGACATCATAATCCTTTCTTTTCTTCTTTGATCTTGTGGGAAGTGACCTTCTAGATATGGTGGAGGAATCGAGGAGAAAGGGTCATCTTAGTGGAGGTATTAATTCTACTTTTCTGTCTCTCATTCCGAAGGTAAAAAAACTGGTCTCCTTTGATGACTACCTACCTATCTCCTTATGTAATCTAAATTATAAGGTAATCTCAAAAATTCTTGCAAATCGAATAAAATCGATACTGTCAAAGTTTCTTTCTTCAGAGCACCTGGGATTCTTGAAGGGTAGGAGGATTCAGTACGCAATTGGGATGGCACATGAAAGCCTCCACAGTATAAACAAAAATAATTTGAAATATCTAGTACTGAAGATGGATCTGAAAAAATCCTATGATAGCATAGACTAGGAGTACTCAAGGCTGGTTTTACTCACAGTTGGTTTTAGAGTCAAGATAATAGATTGGATAATGTGTTGTGTAACTAGTGCCAAATTTGTAGTCTTAATTAATGGTGAGGTGACAGATTACTTCAAGGTTTGGAGGGGGCTTCGTCAGGGATGCCCATTATCCCCGTATTTATTCATTATGCTAATGGAAGGGCGTATCCTGATGATATCCAAAAGTAGCATCGATCACAGTATCGCAGGTATAAAAGTAACAAAGATTTTTAAAATTGTCCATTTAATGTTTGTTGATGATGTCCTTATAATGTCAAAGTCAGATCCGTTGGAGTGGAGAGTGATTGTAGACATTCTCCAAGATTACTGTTAGGTTTCTGGTCTTTGCATAAATACATTGAAAAATATAGTCCACTACTGGGGGCTTAAGGAAGCAGATCTATCTCCCTTAAAAGATATATTACCCTTTACCTTTTCTGATTTGAATGTTGGTTTCAAGTACCTAGGTTATTACCTAAAGCCAAGTTCTTCAAAATCTGTTGATTGGAGCTAGATGGTGGCTAAATTTGTAAAGAAAATTGGGTTGTGGTGTAATAAATGGCTATCACTCGGAGGTAGATTTATCCTAGTAAAAGTGGTGTTGGAAAGTCTATCAGTGTTTTGGATGTCCTTGGAGGTGATTCCAAGACCCATTTTAAATAAAATTTGTAAGCCAAGTTTTGCTTTCTTGTGGAGTGGATATAAGGAAAAGCTCCAATTCCATCTCTGTAGATGGGATCTCTTGGACAGAGAAAAACTATGCGGAGTATGGGGGCTCATAAATATTCCAACATTCAACTCTGCATTAATAGAAAACACCTTTTGGAGGGCGCTGACTCATGACAACATTTGGAATAGAATTATATTGGGAAAATACCTGGGTAATTATTCAATTTCAAATTGGCTTCAGAAGTATTCCCACTAGCATAAAAAGGCATCCAACAAGCTTGGAAGCTACTACTTGCTGGCACATTTGGACTGAGAGAAATAAAGCCTTATTTGAGGATTGTTCAACCTCTTACGGCACAATGGTGTATAGGATATCAGGCACTTTCTCTTGGCAACCAACTATGCCAAAGTCTATCCCAATTAGAGTTTGTGATTTTACTCTGACTGAAGGCTTCACTCTAGCCTATTTCGATGGAGAAACACTAGAAAATGGTGAGTGTTGTGGAAAAGGTGGTTTTTTCAAGATGCATGCAACAAGGATTACCAAATGGTTCCTAAATTGTGGAGCCAGTACCAACACAAAGGACGATCTCTTGGGATTGTTGGCAAATCTCACTTTGGCTATGCTTTGGTCGATTGAAAAATTCCAAATCCTAGGGTATTCAAAAGTTATTATATATTGGATAAAGCAACATGGTCAGCTCCATGCGGTGAATATCGAATGTTGGAAAAAAAATAAAAATGGAATTGGCAAGTAAGTTCAAAGATATAAGCTTTAAGCACATCTACAAGGATCATAATAAAGAGGTCGACTTACTATCAAAGAGGTCTCTCAAAGAAATTAAAGGTAGATTGTCAGTTTATCATTGGGAAAATGGGGAAGAAGGATCTCATACTTACCTTAACATCTTCGAAGACTAAGTTGTTCGAGAAGTTTGTACAGTGCATTTGTAGTAAATACATGAATGTATTTTTTGCAGATTTCCTACCCTTTTTACGATTCTTGGTATGAGATTTATGTGAACCAATTGTAGAATTGATCCATCACAATCCTAAATAGATCTTTGGATTGATTAGGCTGTTTTAAATTTTGTATCCTTCAGTATCATTTCTATGTTGTAAAAGAAATTATATCTAATATAATTTTGAGATATTTTTCATTTGGAAAAGTGTCTCTGCTTGAGTTTCCTCCCAACCCTTTACTAATGCGATAAACCATTAAGTGACTCAGTTCCTACCAACCCATTATCTCCAAGAGCCCTCAGAATTCAGCCCTATCTTCGACACGTAACCCAATTTTGGATCCTATTCTAGATGCAAATAGAGTAGAAGAACATTTTGACTCGGTTCATTCATAACTAACAAAAGAGAAAGAAGCACCAATATCATTGATCGATTGATTAACCCCTTTCAATTCATAGTCTTACCTATGTGAACCGAGGAGAAAATTAGATTCTTGAACCATGATTATAGCATCCCTATGCCTCCAACATGCTTCTATCTTATTTACACATATGTCAATGATGGGGGTGTTGATGGAAGCTATGAAGCTACCCATTTATCCATAATGATATTGAGATGCAGTTCCATCTTTCCTTCATAGGATGATCCAGATTTAGTTGATAATGGAGAGTGCTTAATTATAGAGCCCTTAGTAGCATATCCATATCCTTCACCTCAGAGATAGAAGAAGTACAAAGGGAAGCTTTTGATGAGATAGTTTGAGTGCCAAAGTAAGGATTTTGGCCATCATATGAACCTGTATTAAAGGCATCAAAGGAAGCAACAAACCATTCTCATTCCCTGAAACTACTGAGAGAGAGAGAGAGAGAGAGAGAGAGAGAGAGAGAGAGAGAGAGAGGAAGCATGGTATGATAAAAAACCTTTAAGTCTATCTGATCCATAATGAGTCTCTTGTTTAATATCTTTGCATAGTTAATCAAGGAGCTTTCAGTCTATTAGATCGTAAGGAGTTATCTTTCTTTATGCTTCAACGTAGTGGATCAAAATGGATTTCCAACCTATTGGATTCATAGTGGTTAGTATTATTTATGTTAAGTAGTTTGAATCACTTATATTTCTTGAATTCTATTAGGGAAATTTCTTGGTCTCCTTATTTTTGGACAATCGTGAGCTTTCTTGCATTACCTCAGGTGAATGTAGATAGAAATTCCATGGACTGAGCATAGATATGAGATAATATTTATGCACCCTTCCTTCATCTTTCGTACCTTTCCTTCATTGACCATATGGGAGAGAAAGCAGGGAACAAGAAATTTTTTCTTCCTAACTAATAAGATAATAATTAGTGCTACTCAATGTAACACCCTGTTTCCCCCAATTTGTAATTAATCATAAAATAGGAATTTCCATGCTAAGGCACGAGGAAAATGTAAATGTATTATTGACTGAGTTTCCAATGGCTGACTGTGGGGTGAATCCTTGAAAGTAATGGCCATGATATTACTAGAGGAAGAATGTGAAAACTATAAGAGAGGGTTCATTATGACAAATAACCCCAAATTTCCCTTGATGAGGATGACAACCTCCTTTAGATCCCAAGGAGATAAATCAATTAATGAAGAAAGGACCAGTTATTGAATTATCAACCACCCTCATGAATGGAAACATGGGTTGTTATCCTGAATTACCATAGGGACCTGTAGACCTAAGCTTACTTCTGACAGAAGGAACATGATATGTCGACAAAACTTCCAATGTAAGAGGGATACACAAGGGAGAGGAGAGACCAGACCAAAAAAAGGGCGTAAGCTCGCAAGGGAGGTGCACAGAGCTCTCCAGTGAGTCACAAACTGAAGACCATGATATTGATGCCGAGGAGCATCTGAGAAACCTCACCGAGGCCATGACTAAAAAAGAAATCTCTGAGTTACAGAGAACATGACCCAAACAAAAGCGAAAATGAAGGAAGAACCCTCGAGAAGTGTGATAATTCTCTGGTGATATCATGGCTTGTCATGGGGGTGGCCAGAGTGCTAAGAATTAATGCCTCAATGCCTATGGTCGGGTGGAAAGATGAACACCCATAGCCAGTTGGTTCATGACAACCTGTAATAGATAAGCGATTTCCTACCCTGTGTAATTTAGCCATAACTGTGTATGAATTGGTTATACTGCGTATTCCTTCAGGAATGTGAATGAATACTTAATGTATATACTATGACTTGTTCTCATAAAATCTTGAGTTTTGTAGTGTCTTAAGCTTGAGCCACGAATTGTGAGCTCATTGACCTTAGGCGTAGTTTCATGTACGATGGTTTACTCACCTAGTCGTTATGAGTCCCTTGGAGGATAGAGTTTGTTAAACTCATGAGAGGTAGTGTAGATATGCATAGGCTCTCTGTGATCAAATAGAACCCCAAAACCCTTTGATGAAGGAGTGCAATAGTTTTGTTGAAGACTCTTCTAAAGTCAATTCTAGGAGAAAGACAAATCTCAGGAAAGGGATAATGAGTTTCAATTACTGAAAGAGAGTACCCTTTCCTTTGCTAGATGAATGGATGATATCCTTTCAAAGGATCGAGGTATACCTTGACCATAAATTAGGTGGGAGGAAGGAATAAAGAAGCGTTAATACTGAACCGTCCTTCACAAGTAGTGATGGGATCTGGGGCCGTAGATCCAAGGATCTGTCATAGCTTTATTGACTGTTGATATTAACCTTTGGATAGGTAGGAGAGTGGACTTGATGAAGTCCTAAAAGTCCCAAAGTATTCAGAACCATCCATCAACACATGACACGTGGAAGTTGGGTAGCATTTACCTGACTTGCAACTTGGAGTGGTAAAAGGGAAAGACCCCTCATTTTATTAAGTCATGAAATCCTGGTATAAAAAACCCTGATGCACTCTATGGATGAGTTGCTTTAGTGTGAATAGATTTCGACATTTTGACACCCTAGAAACTAGAGGGTGATACCCCTCATCTTCACAAGTCATAAAATCCAATATCCCCGGAACCCCGATCGCTCTTTGGATGAGTTAGTTTTAGCATGAATAGCGTTCAGTCGACACCCGAGAGCAGTAAGAAACCCTTTTTCTTCACAAGTCCTTGAAATCCGAATTATCTGAAACCCGATATTATACTGTCGATAAGGCTAGTTTAGCATGGAATAATTTTTAGAAACGTTTACATCCACAAAGATTAGAGGAAGACCCCTTGTCTTTTAGATCATTAAATCTGGTATCTGAAACTCCGACAATTAAAGTGTCTTTCAAACACCCTTAAGCTCGGGAGGATGAAATGATGATAGATCCATATCCAGCAGAAGTGCGTTGATCTCATACATTAAAATCCCATATATCAAAAGTTTAGAGATGGAAGTAATGGTTCCAGGATTCTTGCATTTAGACTCAGTTACCGAAATCTAACCGTCCGGGACCCGTCGGATCGGGGGTCATAGCTGTCTGATCATCATCAAAGGTAATGTTGAATGGGAGTTTGAGAAGAGTCAAAGACTTGACTCTCTTGCATCAATGAGTCATGAAATGCAAAAGTTGCCTCTTGGCTTAGCTTGTGGTCACAACCAACAATCACATGGATGTGGATAAGGGAAGATCCCAAGCATAAGCTAGGCCAAGTAGGAATTTGTGGATTCTGTCCCTTGAGGAAAGTGAAAATTTTATTTTTGTTATAGTGGGTATGTGACATCAATCCTCTCATGGAATTAATGATTCTACTACAATGGTCCTTCAAATTCAAAAATTAATATTCAGAATGGCTAAACTAACAGAAGATTCCACAACTTCCATTGTTAATAGCGATAAATCAAATAGTTGACCCATCATATCATCCAGATAAATAAAATATTGAAAGGTTCCTAATTGGCTAGTAACATTAGTTCAATTGGAATTGTATAATAAAATGTCTTCGTCTAATGGCCCAGGAAGATTTCGTCAATGCTTAAGGAAATGAAATGATCATAGGAAATGTTAGATATTTGAAAGATCCATTTGGTTAGGAGATATGGGAATGGAGAGGGGAATTCGGAGAGGACTTGGAATTTAAATTCTTTTATTTGGGTGGGGATCATGGTGGGTATTTAAGAAGTGGCTAGGATCATGGGATGGATCATAAGTAGAGAAAAAAATACAAAGATAAATTAGAGTTGGTATTCATCTTCCATTTCCTTGAATTTAATACGTACTCTGGGTGAGGTGGAATACATATCCACAGTGATTGATTGGGAAAAAATATAGATAAGGTGTTGAAATGAGAGGTAAACAATAAGTGAATGTGCTCTATATTCTTTATTCTATCTCTATACAGGGCCAAGGAAATTACCCCAAAAATTCCCAAGGAGATAAAGTGCACAACCTTTTTAATCTATACTATTTATCCCAACTACTTAGTATAAGGCACTTATGTGAAATCGAGGGCCAATGAATTCAAGAAATCCTATACACTGTGTCTATCTTCCTCAAACAAATTAGATATAATGAGCTTCTTTCCTTGGTATTCTAAAGTAGTCTTTAGATTTATGCACTTATCTCATGGCTTTATGTCTTATTTACATATTACGAGATATGACAATGGGAGTTATATATGAGTTATTGTACCCGGAAATAAGTGTACTGTATAAAATCTATTTCTTTATCTATTCCATGTTATCCAACTACTTAATTAAGTGGTTCTTGGAATCAATACACAGAATCCTATCCCTCCCTATATTCACTTTAGAGTGCATTTTATCTATCGATTAAAGCACTCACTTTATTTCAGATTTGAAGTGGATTTCTTTTTGGCCTCAAATCTTCTTTTCTTCTCTCTCTTATTGTATTATGAATAATGATATAACAGAAGGATAGGTCTATACTATTTTATCCCAACTACTTAATGTAAGGCACCTTAATTGAAATCCAGGCCAATAATTCAAAAATCCTATACACACTATTATCTATCTTCCCTCAAACAAATTAGATATAATAGACTTCTTTCCTTGGCTGGTATTCACAAAATGATCTTTGGATTTATGCACTTATCTCCTTGGCTTTATGTTATTCCCATATTACCTGAGATATGACAATACGTTATATATGAGTTATTGTACCAGGGAAATAAGTGTGCACACAACAAATCTATTTCTTTGTCTATTCCATGTTATCCCAACTACTTAATTAAGTAGTTTCTTAGGTCAATAGTTTGGGAAATCCTATCCCTCCCTATATTCACTTTAGAGTGCATTTTATCTATCGATTAAAGCACTCACTTTATTTCAGATTTGAAGTGGATTTCTTTTTGGCCTCAAATCTTCTTTTTCTTCTCTCTCTTATTGTATTATGAATAATGATATAACAGAAGGATAGGTCATTTTTATTGATTATTAAATTAAAACAACATCTTAAATTGAAAGAAAATCATTTTCTTATGTTGAACCGCATTATATACATATTAATAGATCACAACCTTTATTTATAGTATAAAACAAAGAGACAACTTTCTATTTATAAATAAAGTGAGGTGGGATAGTCAAAGTGGAATTTCCAGCTGATTCTTTTACCAAAACCCATGTAGTATTTTTCGATTAATTATTGTATTCACCAAGTAAATGCAACTTCCACATAGAGATTGATAAATCAAGAACTTTATATATATGTTTATGTTTTCAAGTATATAAATAAGTTCTTGCATATACTGAACTTTCCTTAAGTGCCTTGGCACAATGCTTCATACTCTGATTAACTCGACTATTAATTTAGTTGAACAATAAATGAAATGTTTCATGTTACGAGGAAAATCTCTTTATGGATAGGGGTAAACCACAACATATGGAAATGACTACAGAAATAAACTCTAATCTCAAATATGCTATATAAACAAATATGCTAGAAAGATAATATAAAAGGCCTACCTCGTCTGGACATTCAATGAAGTCAACCATTGAGCACTTGACTCAAAGAAATACACCTACAACTAGTCATCAACAACCAAGAAACACAAGAATATGGTGATAATATATAATGTTAGCACATTCAATATCATAATCCATCAACATTCATAACAAATACGCCCATGGAATAAAAATTCAAATATTTGTAAGATATTAATTGGACGAGAAAAGAGTATTTCTATTAAAATGTAATCATCATAAGTGAATGAGTTACAAACTTCTGTGTTATCATGATTCAGAACTGAGAAACTAAGTTCCTCCCAACTGGGCCTCCACCACTTCAGTCCTCCATGAAAGGAAATCTCATATAAGAGAGACAATGACGTTATCAATTAAGAAGGAGAGAGAGTGGGGGATGAACAATGTGTTCATCCTTAAAGGACAAAGGGATGTAGACTCAATATGAAGTGAATAATTTCTCCAGAGTAACTTTTCTCTCAAAGTTGAATTCTTCTCCTCTTTTACATAGCTTGGATTTGTCCTATTTGTAGCCTTCAAGTGGAACTGAAGGGTCGAGTGAGAATGTTTCTAGTATATGGAAGGCCAAGGATCATGGATCTCTTGATGTGACATGGAAACCCAACACCATTTTTTAATTTTGGGCACAAATCCTGATGTACGTGCATTGTAGTGGTGCAACCTGTGTATACACATGCTATAATATAGGCATGGTGTGTATATGTGGAAAAGTAATGTTTTTAGATCTGGGATTTGCAAAAAGGGACTTCAAGTATGCATAGGGAAATGTAAAAAGGCCCTCTATGCGAGTTTTCATAGGGTGAGGCAAATATTTCTATAACAGATGCCCCCTAATGTGTGAGGTCAGAGGAGTATCTGCAATGGATGAAATAAATTATAAAACCCAGGAGTGGAGTAATGGGGACCTAGCTGGAAGAACTAGTTTCTCGGTTCTGAACCATGCTGGCACAGAATTTTGTAACTCATTCACTTATGTTGATTACATTTTAATAGAAATTATATTTTCTCATCCAATTAATATCTTACGAATACTTGAATTGTTATTCCATTGGCATATTTGTTATGAATGTTGATAGATTATGCTATTGAATGTGCTATAATTATATATTATCACCATATGATTTCATTGCTTGGTTGTTGAGGACTAATTGTAGGTGTATTTCTTTGAGTCAAATTCTCAATGATGGACTTCATCGAACATATGGATGAGGTAGGCCTTTTATCTTACCTTTCTAGCATATTTGTTTATATAGTATATTTGAGATTAAAGTTGATTTCTGTAGTCATTTCCATCTATTGTGGTTTACTCCTAGCCATAGAGATATTTTCCTCGTAACAGTCCCCCGAGGGGCCACTCTCCAAATTGTAAGAAACCATGAATTTTTTGGATCCTTCCCATTTGGATTGTTTGTTTCCATGTTTTTGTTTATTCTATCTCTTTTTATTCTCATTTTATTTCTCAATGGAGTTGTTTATACATATATAGTTCTATTATCCATTATGTTTCATGATTTCCATTTTCTTTTAGGTGCATTTTTTGTTAGTGATGATGGTTTTGGGGTAGTGGTTTTTTTGTGGGGAGAACACAATCACCCATGAACTAATTCCTCTGGATATTTCTTCATGTGTCAGTGTTCCATATGACCAACTTAATACTTCCTTCAATGGGTGCCACTTCACCTCAATTCTCTTTTACCTATTCAATCTAACAATCCCTATTAGAAAGGACAACTTGAGCCCCATAGGGCCCTTATAGAGAGTAGGGAATCTATGTACGGTACTAATTTCCCAAGGAATGAAGGAATATCTACTTGGATTGGAGACCATGCAATGACTAATTCTGAGATGGAGGCCCTATTACTAGTAGGGAAAAACTCCCATCAGTAGATAGAAGTTGAATTGCAAGGAGGGCTTCATCTGAGAGGATTCTTTTGTTTCTCTCCAGACATAGGTTCCACATGATAATTTTTGGGTTGATATGTCCTCTAAATGAATAATTTGCAAGGTTTTTCCCCCTCACCTCTTCTCTATAGATTGGGGCCAAGCTTTCAACCATGGTATCAATTCCTTCTATCTCACTCATAAACCAATAGATAGGTAGGGTAGCATGGATAGGAGAAGAATTGGCCCTTTATTTCTAGTACAATGCAACTAACTATAGATATAGGGCCAACTGAAACATGATGGCTCCTAGTGCCTTTTCTCATAGCACAGAGAGAAGCAACATAGGGGTCTTTCAAACCTTTCCTTACCAGTACATCATGAGGTTGTATTATTCTTTGTTGCTATCCATGAGGAGGTGATAGCCTTAGAAATCCCATTATTCGGTGGGCCCTCTCCCAAGAATATTGGTATGAACTTAGTATCACTTTCATATTCTAGAACAAACAACTCTATAGATACTCTATAAAACAAAAAATAATACCAGTTTTACAGCTTCAAGCTCTTACACTCAAGGTGGAGAATCATCCATTATGGTTACATATAGCTTAGCTTAATACATATCATACCTGACCATAAAATTGTTTAATTAGATAATATGGTTCACTAGGTATAGTATTACTTGACTATTACTTAAGTACCATATTATATGTACCATTTAATACTTAGTTATTATTAGTTGGGTTGGTAATATTCCTTTGTTACAGTTGTTTTAGAGTCTATTCCCATTACGATGAGTAAACTTTCTTGGGATGCCTAGAAGGTCTTTGATTTCACCAGTGCATATTTTAGGGGGGGTGAAATGATCGTGGTCATTCATCGACACGATGTATGACTGTTGGTCACTATAATTGTTTATTAATTAAAACAATCAAGTGTTACATAAATTTTCAACCCAAGGAAGTATGTTTATTTCAAAGGCAATCACACACTGTATATGCTCAATCTCAAAAGAAATCCAAAGTTGTAGTAAAAGTTACACTAATGACACCTTGCTTTGAAAAGACTGAAGTTCTACTTTGAATTGCAGTAAAAGAAATCTTTCTATTGCAGAATTCAAGATTCAAAGGAAACTAATTATCAGAAGAATCCTAGATTATATTAAGAAACAACAACCTAGGAAAAATGAACCTTTTAGCAAACTGCAAAAGAGAAGACTAACTATTGTATAACAGAGAACAAGACCCTATTCCCCAAAGTAGGAATCTTCAACACCTGTCTCTAACTATCACACTTTCATAAACGCATTATGCAAACAGAATTACCAATCAAAATGATCAACAATTACCTAGGAATGAATAGTATGAAAACGATGCAACAATCAGCTGAAATGGAGTTTCAACAAAACAGAGTTTTAATAAGGCACGAATAAAAATAATAATTCACACACTACAAAAACTAATGGGTGAATCTTGTGAGGAAGGTGGGCCCTCTCCTTCTCACAAGATTCCCCAGAAATGAAAGGGAACTAAGAAGAAATGCTCAAAATGATCTTTTATTCATCTGTCCAATGTAACAAGTTACAATATCAAAAGTGAACACGCCTTCTCTCTAATTCCCTTCTATCTAAGCCTTATGTAATCCCATTCTAATCTTGATTTATCCTCTATTTAAGGAGGAGAATCCTCTTAATACAATTAACATAAGATTACATGTGTACATACAAATCTATTTATGATGCAGTCAATCTTCTATGTTTGGAATGGGATGATAGATCTTCCTTAGCAAATGTTGTTATAGTGGTTTGTAATAGGTGTTGGCTTTGAGGAGCTGTAGATTTGCAACGGTGTAATGGCTCTTTATTTATCTTTTTCCTCTATTTAAGGAGGAGAATCCTCTTAATACAATTAAGCATAAGATTACATGTGTACATACAAATCCTATTCTTAGTCTGATCTAATCTTCTATGCTGGAATAGGATATTCTGATCTTCCATAGCAAAATGTTGTTATAGTGGTTGTAATGGTGTTGGCTTTGAGGCACAACCGTTGCAACCAGTGTAATAGCTCCTTTAATTATCTTTTTTTGTTACTGTTGTATGTTAAATAATGTTTCAACATCGCAAATGACAGACTGTTTCAACAACAAGATTTTCATATTGTTTAACTGTTTCAGCAACGTGGTCTTCAAGTAGCAACGATATATTAACTGCAATCTTCAAACTGTTTTAGCAACTATGTATTTTTGATGAATGGCCAAGTATGAAAGTAATGTAAAATTACATGTAAAACAAATTAAACATATAGCAAAGAGAAGGAACGTTATATACCTTTGGAAAAATAGATTAAGGTGATAATGTAGGCTTAAATATGAGCGAGAAAAGGATGTGATGATAACAAAAAGTATGAGCAAATAGGTACATTATAGGGTCCTAAAAATGACGATATGATATATTATAGGAGAAGGTTTCCTTGGAAGAGATGAGGGTGTAGAAGAATGCTACATAAGTTTCCACGTCATCATGCCATGTTAGAGGGCATGTAATCAAGAGTGGGAGAATCATAGAATGCCATGTAGCTGTCGTGTACAAGTTTATGAAAGGAGGATGTTGGATATGTTATTTTAGAGAAGAGTTTAAAATATCTCAAGGAAGGTTTCTTATTGGAAGTCTCATAGTGTTTCTGACTAATATTTCAGAGGGAGTACGATAGTGTTTCAGACTAGGAGTTTGAAGAAATTTCGATGTAATTTTCGAGGAATTCACATAGCTAGAGATTGAAGCTTTCCGATGGGGAGGCTATGAAGAAACGTTATGAAAATCCTGTGAATATATAGCTACATATTTGAAAATAACAAAAGATAAATGATTGGGATTGATCCCAATTTTGAGAGAAGTGGTCTAGATCTAAAGACTATCACAACAATAATTTAGTAAATGTTTTCTATGAAAATTCAAGTTTTCAAAGGTGTTGGCCCTTGAACAAGTTTTGAGTATCCTTGGTCATGTTTAACCTATTTTTGAGACTTCGATAGGTTGTCAAAGGCAGAGCACAACTCGAAGCGGATATCGCGAGATCTCGGCCCCATTTTAGGACATTTTTGGTTCTGGGCTTATGTAATAGGTATGGGGATGTTGACGCATGGGTTTACCCATGCTTAGGCCTATTTTTTAATGTATAAATAGAAGTGTAGGTGATGTAAGAAGAGGTGGGTAGTGACTAGTCAGTTGCAACTGTGTTAAGTGCTAAGTGGTAATTTCTTTGTGCATACTGTGTGAGGCTTTTAAAGATAAGTGCAAGTGATTGTAAGAGACCATGGAAGGATTTGTGCTATAACTCAAGGAAAGAGGATCTAGTGAGGTGCACATATAGCCTATCCTTTGCGGAGTTGATTTTTAGGCTCTGTGTATGTATCTGATTGACCAACAATAATAAAGAAGATGAAGATTTGGTGGACGTAGCCCCAGGGAGGGGGTGAACCACGTATATCCTATGTTGTGAATTCTTTGTGCTTCTTGGCTGTTCTTTTGTTTATGTGATTCAATGTTTAGTGCGATGTTAAATGAATCTAATTGATCTGAAAA
>SNQJ01S0013790.1:65677-100608 GCA_010110895.2 Picea sitchensis
TTGTGCATGCTTTCCGAACCCTTTACCTTCATAGCCCATTTTTAACAATAACTTGGACCCTATTCCTTTTGTGTGATTTTCAAAAACACCAAAGCATTCTTCTTGAGAGGAATTTGAAGACAAACTAACATTACATACCTCATTGTCATGCATGTACTTGGTAAGGGCTTCCTTTGCTTCATGGAGTTGATTCTCCATCTCATGCAACTTTTCAAGAAGTTGTTCTTTCTCCTCCTTCATGGCCATCAACTGCTCTTGAATGACAATGCTCTCTTCCCTATCTTTCCACAACTCTTGTACCATATCCTTCATGGTTAGCAATGCCTTAAACATCTCTTTGTCAAAGAACTTAGATTCAGAATATGTATGAGAACTATCCATGTTTGAAGCTTCCTCCATCTTTGCAAGATATCAAACTTCAACACAAAACTTGCACAAATACCAACAGCTAAATCTCAAGCTATCATTGGCCAATACATGAGCAAAATAAACTATGTGATAGATTTGTGCCGAATAATGTGAATGAGTGCTAGATCTGATTTATGTTGGTATTCTTAGTTCTTGAGTCCATTGAATCTTTGTGAATACTGCATAGATATTATGTTAGGGTTTAGCTGCATTGTAAGCTAAGACTGAATATTGATGAAGCATAATTTATAAGTGTTATGTTAAGGTGTTACAATAATAGATTCATGTCCCAACTAAGGTTGCAGACATTGGAGTCCTGCAACCACCCCTGCCACTACCTCGAGTGAGACTTCATCTGCTTCGCAGGTGTTGCTGAAAGGGTCGGTGGTTAGGGTTTTGTTGGTGATTTGTTGTAGTGTTGAACCCTGGGTCTGCCTCTGTTCCAACAAATGGTTCTGTTGCTAGGAACTGAAACTGTGATTGCTGGGAACTGAGAAAGAAGAAGCTCTGTGTGAAGATCTGAACTGAAACTGTAATTGTTGGGAATTGAGAAAGAATAATCTCTATGCGAAGATCTGACCTGAAACTTTGAAATCCACATTCATATATATGTTTCCTTAGTGCGCAGTACTCTACTTGGATTTTGAAACTCTGTTCAAATAAGAGAAGCCATATCCAAAGAAAAGAGGTAAGATCTAGAAGCTTTGTGCTCTGGTAAAGGTAAGAATAGTGAAAAGTTTTAGATTTGGAATCTTTGTGCTCTACCAAAAATAAGATTACTGGTAATTTTTGTTTCAAAAATATGGATCTAGGTATGTTTGATAAATTTTGTCCTAGCCTGAAAACTAGGTCACAGCTAGAAGAAAGAAGATTTTATATGAGTAGATCTGATAAGAATAGTGAAAGATATGTTATTCCTATGCATAGAAGGAATGTTTGGACTAACAAATGGATGCAGGATCCTAGAAGGAATTTTTTTCAAGTTATCTACCATGATCCTAGTGCGTATTACAGGAAAGGATGAGGATCATTTAAGATAAGGAGAGGATTAACTCTTTTTTACAGTTGTAGAAGACCGAGACATATTGCTAAAGAATGCCCTGGTAGAAGACCCAATTGTATTTTTTGTAAAGCTATGGATCATGAAGTTTTGGATTGCCCTAGAATGATTGCTAAGGTTGAAAGAATGAATATGAGATAAGAAAACCCTAAGGAAGGTCAAGAAACTGAGACCATGGTAGAACCCTATAAAGAATCAGAGACTGTACTATTGCAAATGAAAGAAACTCTGAATGATCACATAGATATAAACTTATCAGATATCTTCAAAGAAAAAGAATGCATAGAAGAAAGAATAGGTGACTTTGACATTGATTGTGTTCTGAATGAGGAAACATAGGTGAATATCATGACAAAAAGAACTTGGGAAATTTTAGGAAAGCCTGCTATGATTCCTTCACTGGGAGGAATAGGATTATTTAGAGGAAAGATGATAACCATATGTGGAAGACTTACCCATATATCTATGAGTGCTCATGTAACCTTGACAGAAGAATATTTTGAGGTTGTTCAATTTATTGAGAATAGCGCCCCATTTTCTATGTTACTAGAAGAACCTTGGATCGAAAAGGTTCAAGCCATAAGAAAAGAAGAGGAAGTCTTAAAGAAGAAGAAGAAATAATTAAAAGATTTCATGACTAGGAGGATCACACATTTGATTGAAGAACAAGAGAATAGGTCGAATTTAATTAGAACCATAAACTTGGATGTCAAAGTTGAAAAGACACATGAGGAATTGAGACACCTATATGTACAGGAGAGTAGAGAACCTACACCAGACAGAGAATAAGTATTTCTCTTGAACCCTAGTAAAGACCATCAACAACGCAAAGTTACTATGCCAATATAAGATCATAATTAGAATGGAAATAGGAATACTGAGACTTAGATCTCTGGGAATAAGGATAGAAATATCAATAAGAAGAAAGAAAATATAGATAAGTTACAGAAAGTTCCAGAAGGAACTACACAGAAGGAAGGAATCCAAAATCTGAACTTCGTCGGGATACCAGTACAACACAGCATGGCACTTCGTCATGGTGAATTAATAAAATTGTTGGATGCATTATAACCGTTATCTCAATGGCCCAAATGGTTAGAAAAATAGTTATGGCCACAAATCTCTCCATCAGACCATTAGGACCATGTCGTAATGAATAGAACTGCATTGATGAAGGCTTCTCACCCATTGGAAAGATCTATTACCTAGTTGTCTACTTATTCCATTGAGCCTTGCACCGAGAAAACTTTTTCCACCCATGATTATCTGAGCCTACATTTTAGTTGATTTTGCATAGTGATCATCGAACTATCACCATCCATCTTGTTGCATCGAATAGTTTCTCTTCAACCCGAGATATTCAACCAAGAGCTTGTGTGTCCAAATATCTTAGCGTAATTGAAGAATTTGTGAAGGAGATACTCATCGAACTCATGACTGAAAGAGTAATGTCTATGGGTGTACAAGCTTCATCAACTAGAGGAGTGAAAGCCTCCCTATCGACTGATCACAGATCTAGACCATCCCGAGTTGCGACTAAGAAAAGAACCAAGCATAGAGATGACTTGGAGAATGCGAAGTTATTACCATCCATACTACCCAATTACATCCCACCCCTGGCTGGTGTAGTAAGTCACGACAGTGTCCCGAGGGACGTCAAATACACCATCATCACTGCGTACCTCGCGAAGGGGATACACACAATCAGACCACAGCTAGAGAGGATTCCAACCTTGAAGATTAGCGACTATAACCTGGGAGACCATAAGAGCTATAGAATTCTCACACTCACAAATATGTGACCAAGACAAAGGTAAAGAAGACGAAGATCATCCCTCAGTCATGGACCATGAACCTCGCACAGTCCACGCTTTTGAATGTAATGAAAGATCCACATTTTGGAAGGCACCAGGAGGTTAATTCCTACGTTAAGCTCCTACTGTCATACTTGTATGGTGATAATATTTGTTTGGACAGACGTATCACTGTTGATCTGGCGTTGATCCATAGGATCACAAGACTAAGCATGCAGGGACCAGAACCACAAGACTTATACCTAGGAAAAGTTGCAGACCACGCATTGACACAAATGATTAAAGAAACATATGATGATGATGAGAAGGGGACGCGGGGCTACAGGGTATCCTCCATCGAGAATGGCACAGTGTACCTAGCATGCCAATTAATTGCAGGAAATCTAGTAAGAAAGAACAGACCCACGTAGGTTATAGGGTTTGTCATTGACCTCACTCGGAAATGTGTGGAAGGCCTATAGGTGAACTGGTCGAAGTACCTAGTTAACCAGCTTGAACTAGATTGTCATGACACTGAGGATCAGGGATATGAGTTTCACTTTAGTTGGCTCCTGATCCTCATCATGTTTACTATTTGGGAGATGCTATAAGGTGCGACCTTCCTTGACATCGATCCATTCGAGTTACTTTCTATGAATTCCACCATGCTCTGGTATTCGAGCGATATGGGAAAGAAGTGGCAATAAAACACCATATTTCATACCTATTACCTGCAGCTTAGGAGGGATATTGAGTCCTTCCCTTGTATGATGTCGAACACCCTAGACAGGTTCAGGCCTCTTATGAAATTCTACACAGATAGGCATTTTTTTTACATTAATGCACGCGATGATGAAAAAAAAGAAGAACTCCAATACTACTACAAGCTCACTATAGAGGACCTTGAAGAAATCATTAAATACTGGCCTGAAGACCTCCTTATCCCTGCTGACCCCACAGATCTGTCTGACCCAGACCTCATTGGAAATCTAATGGTTACTCGTGAATAGTATGATTCCCCAATCAACAACAAGAAGAAAAAAAATAAATATGTACATGAAATACACAACACATTAGAAGAGACCACATTTGAGTCACAAAGCAGAGGAGGTGATGACAAAGTGAACAAGGAGGAAAAAGAACAAGAAGAAGATAAGAAAGGTGAAATAACACCGCCACAAAACCTCCCCGATGACACTGATCCATCTAAGAAAATAAAGGCTTTCCCCACAAAACCTTCATCTCGTAAGAAGTCCAAATCCAATAAGCAAAAGGTGCAGAGTGTACTCACAGGCAACGACTTCAAATTCATTATTTCAACTATAGGAGATGCCTCATAAGAGATTTTTCAAAGAAACAAATCAAAACATGAAGCCATGTACGATCGAATTTAAGCATAACTAATAGGCGTACAAAAAGTCCTTTATTCGAACTGTGCAACGTCCACTGCACCCCCTCTCTCAAAAGAACTAGAGCTGGGAGATGAGTCTGCTCAGATCTACAGACTAGCTGATGTGACTGAAGCATGCCTTAATTGGGCACAAGATGAGAAAGACCAGGCCACAATGGCCTTGAAACAAGCATAGGAGGAAGTTATCGAGCAACACGGGATTGTGCAATAGGAGAAGGATTCCCTTGAAGTGAAGTTTGAATAAGAGAGAGCACATATACAACAGGAGAAAGAAAAACTACTCATTGAGCAGGTCGGAGTAAAGGAAGCAATCAATAGAGAACTTGACTTTGTGATGGGCTTGGATCAAAAGGAGGCAGAACAAGTAGAACACCAAGTAGCGAAACTCACAGAAATCATCTAGCAGCTTCAACAGAGAATCACAAATCTGGAGCTAAGAATAGTCCCCAGTACTCCGCAGGATGTGGGAGATCAACGAGAAGCAACTACTTGAAGAGCAGTTGAAAGAATCAAGAACCTTACCATGGAATGTAAAAAATTGATTCATCACAGTGCCCAGATTTATGAGCAACTCACTAAGGATCCTAAATTGAAGGCATTGGAGTCACATCTCTAGGAAGCAAAGCAACAAGTAGAAACAGTACAGGTGAATTTGAATCCCCTGACAGCCACTGAGAGGATGAAGAAATCCCAAGAACAACGCAGTTCTCAACAACAGGTCCACACCATTCAGAGTAGAGTCATGGAAGTGACTCAGAGGATTCAATCAATCCAGGATGAGGCTTGCGAACTATTCACAGAGATCGAAGGCAGAGGAGAAGAACTGGAGCAAGTCATCACTTCAGCTGAACAATGCTTAGAGGGACCTGTCAATGAAGAAGTAATACAAGAGTTCTCTAAGAAGGAGGTCATGGCACAACAACATGTCAAAGAAGCTCAAGACAAGCTCAAGGATTTTGAGGCAGAATTACCCAGAGGAGAGTGACTCGAGATAGGTCACAGATGTGTGTTGGGGGCTTGTTGGCCCTTGACCCAGTTTTGAGGATCCTTGGTCATGTTTAACCTATTTTTTGGACTTGGATAGGCTATCGAAGGGAGAGCGAAAGTCGAAGCGGATATCGCGGGATCTCGGCCTCTTTTTAGGGCCTTTTTGGGTTTTAGGCTTATGCAAGGGGTATGGGGATGTCGGCCCATGGTTTTACCCATGATTAGCTCTATTTTCTAATGTATAAATAGAATTCTAGGTGATGTAAGAAGCGATGGGTAGTGACTAGTAGTGACTAGTCAGTTGCAAGTATGTTAAGTGTTAAGTGGTAATTTCTTTGTGAATACTGTGTGAGGATTGTAGAGCTAAGTGCAAGTGATTATAAGAGACTATGGAAGGATTTGTACTGTAATGCAAGGAAGGAGGATCTAGCGAGGTGCACAGATCTCCTATCCTCTCCGGAGTTGATTTTGAGGCTCTGTGCATGTAGCTGATTAACCAATGATAATAAAGAAGACGAAGTGTTGGTGGACGTGGCCCCAGGGAGGGGATGAACCACCTATATCCTTTTTTTTGAATGATTTGTTCTTCTTGGTTGTTCTTTTGTTTATTTTATTCAATTCTTAGTGCGATGTTATATTATATATGAATCTGATATGATAACTTTGTGTTGAATAATGTGAATGAATGCTAGATCTGATTTATGTTGGTACTCTTAGTGCTTGAGTACATTGAATCTATGTGAATATTGTGAAGATATTATGTTAGGGTTTAGTTGTGTTGTAAGATAAGAGTGAATATTGATGAATCATAACTGCTAAGTGCTCTTTTAAGGTGTTACAATCACAGATCTATGTCCCAACAAAGGTTGAAGACACTGGAGTCATGCAACTAGTCTTGCCTCTACCTCAGGTGAGACTTCATCTATTTCACAGATTTTTCTAAAACAGTCGGTAATTAGGGTTTTGTTGGTGCATTGTTGTAGCGTTGAACCATGGGTGTGTCCCTATGCCAACATAAGGTCTTCATCTTGTAGTGAATTTTTTAGGGCCTAAAAAAATGGTTTTTAGAAAATAAAATTTTCACGAAATTGTGTGTCCTCCCAAGACACACACTTTCTACTTATAAAATGATAGATATTGGAAACTTTCCAACAAGATAAACTATTCACCAAATGGATTTTGTATGAGTGAGTTGCAACCAAGGCAGTCAAGGGTATAATTTAATACCAGATTAATTTTAGAGAGAATAAATCCTAGCTCGAGAGTTATTTTGGGGCCCAAGAGTAGTCTATGGAAATATCATGGACTGTAGAAGTTATCCATGGAGCCAAATTTTGATATTTAGGTATATACAAATGGTGTAGGAGAGAAAGAAAACACATGTAGCGTGTAGGGATATAAAAAGGAAAATGGTGAATTTTTTTGAAGACCAAGTTATTCTACTCAGAACTCATAATTGGGAAAATAAATAGTCGATGGAAAGTTCTTGAGGAGGAGAATCAATCTATTAACCTAGAAAATTAATTTGAGTAGAAATGTTTTTAGTTAACTCAAAAGAAGATGACTGGTGGAATTAAAGGGTAGAAAATTTATGATTTCTTTTCCAAATTGTGTATGTATTTATTTCATCTAACAAAAACATTTTGCATGCACATTTTATGCATAAATAGAGGTTCATAGAAGTAGTTTTGTTTCTATATGAGAACCATAGAAATGGAATATGCCAAAGGATCTTATAGTAATGAAGATGAATTCAAAGGTCTGCATGTTAGAATGGGGAATGTTGAGACTAAATCAAATGGAAGAAGAGATGGGCAAGAGAATTTAACTATGAGAATCCTTCATAGAGAAGTGTAGATCTATAGAGTTGATAATGAAAATATTGTGAACACTCAAGAAGAGATACTTCAAAGTTTCAACATGTTGAAAAATCAAGCCAAAATGGACTCTGGCACAAAGCCTAAAGTTAGTGCTAGACAATTGGAAGCATCCAAAACCCATAGCAAAAGGGATGGGCATGGGAATGATAGGAAGTCAAGAACTAGAATCATATTACATCATTCTATAGAGAAATCCACTGGGAGATATCATGCTAGTTCAAGGCCAGGGAGAAACCCAAGTGTGTCCCCTGTAAGGAGGCAAAGGAGAAGGCATGAGGGATACATATTGTAACGTGAACTCAGGAATATCAGGCCACTGAATTCAATGGTGAGCATAGTAATGGACAATATGTCAAGGTCTCTCTATTGGAAATGGAGAAATATTTTTAGTTGCATGATTACCCCTCTAGGGTAGAAACAAGGATTGCAGCATACCACTTGCAATGAAAGGAATCCATGTGGTGGGATCAACTTAATAAATCCAATAATCTTGATGAGAAGAGGGTCTCATGGAGGCAAATCAAAGGATATTTCCAATAGAAATATTTTTCTGAGAATTACTATGAGAGGAAGATGAAAGTTTTCTTTGAACTCAAGTTGGGAAGCATGTATGTGGGCAAATACGAAAATAGGTTCTTTGAATTGTTGAAGTATGTTGACTTCATAAAGGATGAGAAAGTCAAAATCTAAAGGTTTTTGAGTGGGTTACCCTCCCTCTACAGTGACAAGATAGATTATGATAACCCAAAAAATTTGGAGGAGACCATATGGAGAACAAGGCATCTCTATGAGCAGAGCAGAGGGAGGCTAGTATTCCAAAATAATTGGTATGACAACATGAAAGGAAAGAGGAAGAAAAATAAGAAAGGTTTTAAGCCACCCTTTTTCAATAATAACTCTCAAGCAAATCAACAAGTCTAGTTATCCCAAAATGAATAGAAGACAACATATTATTTTGGGAAAAGGCCAAGACAACAACCTATACAATGTTTAGGATGTGAGGGGAATAACTTATATAGGGACTTACCTCAAAAAGGAGAAAGTATGAGAACTGCTCACAACATTCAGGAGGCTAAAACGGTGGAATACATGGGCAAAAGAATGACAAGGATTTTTGTAGCCTTGGACAACAAGCAAGTAGAATATTAGTCCCCCGTGATTGAAATTGAAGGCAATATTGATAACTAACCCATAAAAGTTTTAATTGATTATTGAGCTAGACACAGTTACATAAACTCTATTATTTGCAAAGGATTAATAATACAAAATCTTGGTTAGTTGAGTTAGCCACATGGGCTAAGAGAAAGATCAGTGAGTTGGTTAAATATTACCCATTAGACATTAATGGAATCAACACAAAGGTATATGTGAGTATTATACCTTTGATTTCATATGACTATCTAATTGGCATGGATTGGTTGGGAAAACATCATGTTGTCCCGGATTGTTACAACAAGAAAATCACATGTATTGATGAGGATGTACAACGAGGAAAGGTTCAAGGAATTCCAAGAGATGTAGTTGTTAGAGAGATTTCAGCTATGCAGTTGAAAAAGAGTTTCGGGAAGGGATATCATATTTTGTCATCCCACATGAAAGAGGTAGTTGTTACGAGGACTAAATATATGTGGCTTGGGGTAGGACCACAACAGATGAAACAACACCAATAAATCAACTCAAATCTCAAATATGCTAGATAAATGGAAATGCCAACAAAGGAAAGGATAGAATCCTACCTCCTCTTGACGTTCATAGAATACCACCATTAGGATCACAATCCAATGCCTAATACCTACAACTTGTCCTTAATATCCAAGATACACAAGCATATGAAAAATGTATGAAATGTTACCATATAAACTAGAATAATCCATTAACATGCAAAACAAATTTACCCATGGAACATAATATAAACATTTGAAAAATATAATTGGATGTGAAAAGAGTATTTCTATTAATATCATCAGAAGGAATACATAGTTGACAACCTCTTATGTCAACAATTTGTCGAAACTAAGAAACTAAGTCCCTCCATCTGGCCCTTCACCAATTCAATCCTCCATAAGGCAAGCTCAATATTTCTAGGAGTAATTGGGTTCCACCTTCATAGGATGTGGAGATATTTGGGGATAAACATAAAGAGAGTTCAAACTTAAAGGACTAAGGGATGCATACTCAAGGATGTAATATGACGAAAACTTTCTCTAGAGTGTACTTTCTCTCAAATTTTTCTCTTCTTCTTCAAGGCTTGTATATGGCTCAATTTATAGCCTCTAAAGGGAATTGAAGGGTCGAATCAGAGCATTTCCAGCATATGAAGGACTAGGGGTCATGGATCCCGTGACTTGGCATCGGAAATCCTAAATATTTTTAATTTTGAGAACAAAACCCGATGTACGTGGGATATAATGGATAAACCTGCATATATGTGAGTTGTATAAATGTTGCCTATGGATATGTACAAAACTTTTAATTTTTGAATTTTGACTAAGAAAAATAGGGAAAGTGAGTCTATAGAGGGAAAGGGTAGGCCACCAAAGAATGATGCATAGGGTGCAGAAAAAATTTCCATAATAGATGCCCCCTAATGTGTGAGGTCAGAGGAGCAATCACCATGGACGAAATACATTACAATTCCTAGAAGTGGAGTAGTGAGGACCTAGCTAGAGGAACTATTCACCCATGAAAATATTACAATACATGTTGAATTTGTACACATGGTTGCCAATTTGAAGTACATTGTATATCCATGTGCATATATAGAAGATAATTGTTCATGGCCATGAATAATAATGGAAAGTAGACATCTTCCATAGGTGGTCATAGCCACAAATAAAACACAATGGAGTCCAATCATAAAATCAATTGACGATATCTAGATACGATCTTCCATGATAACTGAAGTCATATAGGACTGGTGCATGAAAGAAAACAACATGTATAAGGTGTTGCTACTAAGAGTGTGAGGTACTCTACACTAGCCGATGATGGTGAAAGTTTGCATCGTGTGAATAAAGTAGTTTAAGTCAAACACGATGAGACTTCATTTGATTACCAATCATTGAGTTATACAATTAAAAAATCTGAGACAACCCATTGATGATTAAAGTAGGCATCAAGGAACTGATTACATTCAACAAGTGTGAATAAATGTGTTGAGGTTGAACACTTGAAGAATCCATCAAGCATGATACATTAATGTATTCCCAACTATTGATGATGAGAGAACCTACCACTACTGACTGAAAGCCTCTAGGTACTCTTATGAATCTACATCTCTATTCAAAATAGATGAAATAAAGTTGATGGAATGAGATCCACTGAAAGGAGGGCATTAAGGTATCCCCTGTCATCCAATGCTAGGTACAATGAAACACTTGATGATTAGGAAGAAATTGGAAGAATAGGATATGCACCAATCAATGACCATGTGCATCTCTTCGATGCCCTAGATTCAAGTAGTACACGAAAGAGACCCTCTAAATAGAAGCCAATCATGAAAACTACCAAAAGAGGTGAGGAAACCACCAATAGGATCTCATGGAATCTAAGACACTTCATGAATCCCAATGTAAGAATATATTTATTATCCTCGAACATAAGGGAAACCACCCAGTCAACAACCAATGAAGATATGCCATCTATTGGGTTCAAGGTCACCTACTAATGGTGAAAGTAGGGCCACAGTGCAAGGTAGAAAAACAAATTCATGTGATTTTGAGACTCACTTTTAAAGGGATGGTTGACATGAAAAGTCAAGAATTCTAAGGAATGGATCACATAGGTTTGGACTTCCTTTGAACAAGAGCTTGAGATATATAGAAAACTTAGGAATCATAGACTCAAGATTGAATATTGTCAAAAGTTTGTAATGCAAGAGGCATTGACAAAATATCCATAGGGACTGGAAGAATAACCATTTGGAGGAGTAAACTATGAGTAACAAGTTCATCTTCCTAAGGCCATATTAAACCCAAACCTTTGATGAATGGAATCAAAAATTTGTACTCTATTCAAAGGAGACATTACTTTTCTGATAGAATATAATACTCGTTTCCTTCCCTTTGATTTTTTTATTTTACGATTTTTTTTTTCTTTTTAATATTATTAAATTCTGAAAAAGAATACAAGAGTGCTATAATACAGTAGAGGAAATGAGTCTTGCAAACAAGAAAACTAGTTCCATGCAGTGGAACATACCTATGCTTGGTGTATGGGAACACGTGCATGATATGGACACTTGGGGGGATGTTTCCTCTTGGGGTGAGGGATGTCAAGTTTCAAAGGATATATTAATGAAACTACTTGGTGAATCCTGATAAATGATGGGGAAATAGGATTATAACGAGAAAGAAAAATATGTAATTAGGATCAATAATGAAAGAAGGATAATGAAATGCAATTACAACTCAACATCATGTTATTTTTCATAAATTTAGTCTCCAAATCCCAAAACTCTGTAAAACTAGTCAAAGTTGGCTAGAGTATTCCTTTTTCATAATTGGTCCATTCATTCCAAAAAAAAGGGGTAAACTTACACTGAATAAACATCCTTTCAAATCCATTTAACGAGTGTGAAATAAAACAATATCGCTTGACAATATTATCATTTTTAAGGATTCTAAAAATAGAAACTAAGACTCTAGGATGTAATGGAGGGAGTCTCATAGATAGTAGCTAGAAAAATATTGATTATAAGACATGAGTCTTGAACACAATGTCATGTAGGGATTAAATAGGACTCCAAATCCTAATGAAAATAATTTAGTATGAGATCCATAATACAAAATGGAATCTAATCTAGGACTCCCATGGAAGGTAAGCTCTACCACATGAATTACAACACTTCTAAAAAACAAAGAAAGTTATGTGTTGCAACTCAATGGGGTCGATCTTAAGGCTGCAAGAATAAAGAAATGGATAATGCAAAACTGCATAAAGGTGGAAATATAATCTATATGCCAGTTTATATATCATTACCTATCAGAACAGATCGACATGGAAGAAAAAGTATCGATTCCCCCAACATGACTTAAAGTATTTGGTTGCTTTCCCCCAACATGACTAGAAGATGTTGGAGACACATCTCCAACTTCACTAGCAGAGGTTGGCGACTTAGTGCTAGTATGAGTCGTAGTAACTAGACTTTTTCTTCTAGCATGACTTGCAAAAGCTAGTTTCTTTCCCCTGGTATGACTAGCAGAGGTTGGAGACACATCTCCAACGTGACTAGAAGAGGTTGGATACTTAGTGCCAATATTGTTGGGTTCTTTTTTCCACTTGGGTGAGAAAAAAGAGGTCCCTTAACTATCTAGTTAGGCTAGAAAGACATCACAACAGTTTTTTAGTTGATTATCGGCTCAACTAAATAAAAAACAAGAAATAAGAAATAAGGAAACAAAACTAAACTAACCATGTAAAAACTAAAATGAATGCATGAAAGAGATACAAGAAATAGCTACCAAATGAGATTGATATTCGAAATTATAACACCTAGAATAAGTATGGGAACTTATGAGTCCCCTCATCCTCATTTGGAGGACTCTTGAATCCCCCAAATACAAATCTTTCTCTCTTCTAACAATGGATAAAAATGGAAATACAATGGTGAAGAATTGATTGTTGGACTTCTCAAGAGGAGAAAAGTGCAACACTTGTCATGAATTCTCAAAGCATTCTAGGCGAAAAATGGATTCTCTACGACAAATTAAAAAACATAACAATACTCAAAATATTTCTTCTTGTTTGCACACATTGGTCATGTATTTATAGGACCAATGCAAGATTTTTCTTATATTTCTCATAGTGTGAATGTGAGCCCTTTGAAGGTAATTCCCATCCTTTCAGTATTGCGAAGGAAAGATTTTGGGCCAATATTGTGGTCTATTCATGGTACAATTTGACCTAGAAGTGGTTGAGGCTCGACGAAATGAATTAATGTGTTGTTTCCACATCCACATGAATTTTTGTGGAGACAGGTTCCTGGTCCGTGCAATGTGCACATTCAATGTTATTTTTTCTTTTGCATATGCACATGACTAAGCCTTAGGAAATTTGTGCAAAAATTCAATGAACATTTGCATAATTTTGCATGTTGAACAGGTTCTGTAAATGCTTGAGGTGTGTTGATTAATGTGTTGTGATAGTATTTTCTTCAACCATTTCCTATATTGTTATGATAATTGTTTTTAGTGATAACAAGTATGAATCATAGTGACTGGACTTTGTTTCCCAGCATGACTCACAGAGGTTGGTTACTTTCCCCTAGCATGACTAGCAGAGGTTGGCGACATGTATCCAACATGACTAACAGAGTTTGGAGATAGGTCTCCAACATGAATCGTAGAGGTTGGTGACTTAATTCCATTATAATCATGGGGAATGGATTGTTTCTCCTAGCATGACTCATAAAGGCTAGTTTTTTTCCCCTACTATGACTAGGAGAGGTTGGAAACACATTTGCAACATGACTAGCATAGGTTGGCGACTTAGCGCTAGTATGGCTCATAGTGACTGGAATGTTTCTCCTAGCACGACTCATAGAGTTTGGTTTCTTTCTCCCAACATGACTAGCATAGGATGGTGACACATCTCCAACATTACTAGTAGAGGTTGGTGACATGTTTGAAGGATTGTTCACGACATAAGGACCGTATCACATGCTTCAAGAGATGACGAGACCAGAGGATATACTGGTATCGTTCCACAATGACTAAAAACTTATGATGCAATGAAAAATCATAATGTCAACTAATATACAAAGATAACACTCATAAATAAAACTAGAATCCAATTCATGCAAACAAGAGAGGGTGGATGAAAATGGGCCGAACTAAAGAAGGTATACCTCTCCTAAGAGGGATTGAGACTCCAAAAAAATAGAGTGGATGTAACATAATTCATTATAAGGATCCTCATGGGATTCACAGTACAGTCGATCGGATCCCTCTAAAGAGAATATCCTCCATAAATTTTGTGTGTTGTTTGATCCCTATCTAACTCAGGATACCCACAAAATAACCCCTGCAAGTAACCTGTGTGGATACTTAGGATAGGAAAATAAGTTCACCATGGTATAACCAATTATTAAGTGAACAGTCATAAGTTAGGCCCATTGTATGGGCAGGGTAGATAAGACCAAATTATCAAGAAGAACCAAGGTACTCCAAGAACCCCCATATATGAATAGAACCCCAAAAATATATCCTACTCTAGGAAGGTATTTGAGGGATATCTCTACAACCAAATTCACACAACCTCATGCTTAACTCTAGTTTTAGTGGATTATTCTGAGAACACCAATTATATAATGGATTTCTCCACTCCCTTGACAAACACCTATGTTGAGTTTTGTAGCTTTGGATAAATTTACTCACAAAATTCCATTCCAAGGCCCTAAATCCTAAACTTGTTTATGTACCCTAAAAGATAAAATATTTCTAATCAATTTTAATTATTGAGAATTAATTTTAGTGGATTCTATTTAATCAATATTTATGGTGATATAGATGGATTTCGGTGGCCACCCACCTATTCTAGCTGGCTAATTTTGGTAGTTTTCCAGTTTGGCATATTTTTCCGTAGTTTTTGGGTACCTGACTTGCGGGGTTGTTTTGAGGCCCTAAACAATGTTTTTTAGGGCTCACCATAGTCAGAATAACCTTTGATAGACAACATGAAAATGTGAAGTCCTCAAATAGACCTTTCCAATGGGCTATTGTGCTCCTAAAATGAATATTGTATGCAAACGTTATGACCCCGAGAAGTTGATGTACTAACTTACCCAATCAGGGCCCACGTGACTTTTGGCGCTTCATCTCCCAGGGTTAGGTTTTTTGGATGTCTAGGGTTTTTGACATTCCTTTTTATTGTAAAAATACCTTCAGAGCCTCATTATAATCATCTTCTTGTGAATGAGAGCAGCCATCACATCTCTTCTCAAAGATAAGCTACAACCATTCTAGCAAGCTTGTTTCCATTGTATTTTATAGTTTCAGCTTATTTCCTTATTGAATAGAAACTATTTTTGTTGTATATCTGTTATTCTGTGTTAGTCATATTTTGATAATAATCAGTAGTCATTTTGTTCTACAAATATATTTCGGATCAGTGGTATTAGAGAGGTATGCTCCTTGTCATTCTTAATGCATGTCACCAACGAGGTCAGGGTACAAAGAATTGTGTCTTGAGCTTGTTTCTCTTGAATACAAAATCTTYCGCACTCCCAAATGACTTCTCATGGCAGAGTAAAATAAATACGATGGGACAGGAGATCCCTTCAAATATTTTCTCAAGGAATCCCTCATGCAATAGAGGAACGATATGATGGATAGTTTTGCGCAAGTCCTTCGATGACTACCAACAGGCGACACATCTTCCTCAAACGGAGGCACCGCCCCCTTCAATGTACAAATAAACTTTGATATTCCTATATTTAAGTCCAGATAGATGCATATTCGGTAGGAAAATGGTTGAATCTACTAGAAGGGTATTTCTTTGTCCATAATTTCTCGAATAGAGAAAATATTACTTTTTCGCTCCTCAAAGTCGTCCCCCATGTCTAATATTGGTGGGAAAATTTATGTGAGAAAAAGGAAATAGAGGAACCCTCATTATTTACACTCGTAGTCACTTGGGATTACTTTAGGGATGATATTAAGGAAAAATACTACCCTTTTGGAAGTTATGACGACCTATACATAAAATGGACAAACCTGCAGTAAGAAAGAGACCAAGCGGTTCCCGAGTTCACAAATATATTCCATACCTTGACCACCAAGATGGGTATCAAATATTATGAGAGAAATCTGGTGCTCAAGTATCGTAGCGGTCTACATAGATACATACATGCTGAAATGGATTTTCTGGACATCTCATCCTTGGGTGTGGCCTACCAATATGCCATCAAAATCAAGAAGAAGCTCAAACAAAAGACATGGAAATTTGGGCCTAGGAACCCCTCACAAAAAATCCAATAAAGGGTGGCCCCAACCCGTAGAAAAAAGGATGTAGAAAATATGGACACCCTCAGGACAACCATTCTAGGCTGCAATAAAATAAGGACACCGGAAAGACAAATAAAGATACCGATAAGTGGTGCAACTTCCATAGGAGCCTCTGGAATAACACTATTGATTGTTGATAAAAGAGGTCATTGGTGGCTGAGGTGAAATCCTATGAATCATATACAGGTTTCGACTTAGATTCATAAATATAAATGGGGAGACAGATCATTGACGCATAACCCAGTGCTATTGTTGCTACCACCAAGCTCCACCCCAGTGAGCCAGACGAGCTAGAGGAAGGAGAGCACATTTTTCATTCATAGATGTGGGTGAATGGTACCCAACTGCACTTCATCGTTGATAGCGGTAGCTAGAAGAACCTCATATCAGAATATTTTTTCAAGTGAATCACCTTATCGACAACGTCTCACCCACAACCCTACACCATCGGATGGCTCCGCCAAGGAAGCAACATCCGTGTCAGCCAAAAATTTCGCTTGTCATATGACATCAAGCCCTTCAAAGATGAGGTATTTTGTGATGTTTCCCCTATCTAAGTTTGTAATTTTATTTTGGGAAAACCATATTTATGGAAACATCATGATGAATATGAGTCTAGGCCTCATAGTGTTATTATTACTTTGAACAAGAAATTGTATAGGATACGCGAGGTAGTCCCACCTAGTGATATTTCCTTGATATCTGCCAAGAAATGTAGAAAGGTCCTCTCTTAGACAGGGAAGTTTTTATTCTTCTTGATTCAATCTCAGAATGAGTGAAATATCATAGCCACATATAGGGTATCTGCGGTCAACCTCTCCACATAGCATAAGAAAGTGGATAAGTTCGTGGAAGAATACTCAGATATCTTCTCCTCACCTATTGGGGTACCTTTGCATTGTCAGGTCAAGCACCCCACTGATTTGGCCCCTGAAACAATGTTTCTCAATGGGCCWKTCTACTGTCGCTCTCTGTTAGAGAATGAGGAGATCAAGCGATAGATTCAAGAACTGTTCCACAAGGGGCACATCTGTCCCATCTCATCACCTTGTGGGAKCCCAATCATGTTGGTACAAAAGAAAGATGGAACCTGGTGAATCTGAATTGAATACTGGGCCTTGAATAAAATCATAGCCAGAAATTGGTACCTGACTCACCGAATCGAAAACCTCCTTGATCATCTCACRGGGGCCAAATACTTMAGTAATATTGATCTAAAGTCTGGCTACCACCAGGTCATGATAGAACAAATAGATGTATGGAAKATTGCCTTCAAGTCAAAGGAATGTTTTTTGAATGGTTGGTCATGCCCTTTGGTTTGAAAAATGCTCCAGCCACTTTTTTTTTTTTTTTTTAACAAGAACGATTATGTTGCATTAGGCGGCATTCTGGCATGCCAGAATCAGAAGTTACAGATTTGAAGAAGGTTGGTGACCTCTAACAGTGCTTCCAACCTTCCTGTGAATGTCTTGGGAAACCAATCCCATCTGCTTCTTGAGCTAATTCGAAAAAATGACAAAGATTGCATACATGTATAAATTCTCACAAACTATGAGAACAATAGAAGACAGAAGCAATACATTAATTGGAGGGGGGGTGGAATTTTCCTCTTGATGAAGGGGTCCAACTTTTTCTGAGAGCCTGAAGAAATGTTGGACGCCGCCTCCTTTTCTTTGCGCGCTTTGTTGGTCTTTCGTCCTCGGGTAAGGGGTGGAGACGGGACTGAATTGTCTTCAGGTTCAGAAGTTTCCACAGAGTCGCTAGATGGGACTGAAACAGTCAGACCTACCGAGGCAGAGGGGTCTAGATCTGGAGCCCGAAATTCTCTCACTACTATTGGGCCTGAGGGGGTGGAGTCCGAAAGGCTTTCGTTTGCCGACGGATCTTCCTTCACTTCTGTTGCTTCGAGGTCTAGGGCTTCATCTTCCTTCAGCGCATCAAAGCTGTTTTTATTTTCTAGAGTTGCTTCTACTGGAAGAGTGGCCTTTGGAGCCTGGGGAATCAGATCCTTTCACCTTGGTTGCCTCCGTCGGTTAGATACTGGTTGAAAATCATCTTCTTTGACTGGTCCCGGCTCCTCAGAGACTTTGGGGCAGCTTTTTGCGAAATGACCGTATTCATGGCACCAGAGGCACTTAAAGGGGATCTGCTCGTAGTCCAGCTCTTGGATATGGAACCATTCCCCCAGGGAGAGCTTGATGGCTTCCGGTAGGCCTTTCTCGAGATTAACCTCAACACAAATACGAGCGCAGGTATATTGTTCCTCTTTCGGTTCCACACTGTCCAGGAATCACCCGAGCTTGTTTCCAATGTCCTCTAGGGAGCTTTTCCCCCAGAGGTGCAGGGGGAGGTGAGGAAGCCTAACCCAAACAGGGGTTGCGGTGATATTGGCTCCGAGATTGAAGTCCAGAGTCCAGGGGGCTAAGAACAGTCCTCTCGACCCCATGAAATAGGGTCCAGATCTGAAGACTAGATCACGATCCTCTTTCCCTGAGAAGTTGAAGACAAAAAAACCCCTGCCTACTGCACTTTCATGAGTATGGTAGATGATATCATGTGACCATTCCCAAATAATTTAGTAGTGGTGTATCTGGTTGACATCCTCATACAACAAGACTTGGGCAGAACACTTGCAACATATTCAGCAGGTTTTGCACACCCTGCGGAAGCACCATCTCTACACCAACCTGGAAAAATGCTCCTTCAGAATGGACAAGGCTCATTACCTAGGATACATCATTGAACAACATGGCATACATGTGGATCCAACCAAAATACAAGTCATTCATTACTATCCATCCCCCACCACACTCATTGAGCTTCAGATATTCTTGGGTGTTGTGTCATTTTCATCACTTGAATGAGAAAAAGAGGGGCACTTGCAAGTCTAGTTTGGCCTGCTAGATAGGAAAAAGTTTAGTGTATGAATCAAACAATTCAATCACATGAAATAAACAAACAACTAAGCTAACAAAAACTAAAGAAATAAAACCAAAATGCATGAGGAAATTAGAACCAAAATTAATCAAACAACTGACCAATAATCATGCCACCAATGGAGAAGTATATTAGTGGGAAAACATTGTAGAGAAAGGGGGACTTATGGATCCCCTATTCCTCCTTGGGAGGGCTCTTAAGTCCCCTATGTGAGATATCTTCTTACAAATGGTAAACTATAATGAAAATGGTGAATAAATCCAAGCTTATTCCCTCAAGAGGTGAGGCGAATAACTTAATGAGAATTTGCTAGTATGCTCCAAGAAGAATGGAAGTTTCTTGAAGGAGAATAGAGGTATCATAACAATACAATGTGATTATTGAATTCTTAGTGAACCCATGGCCTCTTTTTATAGCAAGTCTTTGAGGCAATATCCAACCAGTCTTTAGTGTGAACAAGGGGCCCTTTAAGGCACCCTTAGGTCTTTGACCAACCCCCCATTTGGATTCAACTCGGATTTGAGAGTCAAGTCAAGTTGGGAGATGGTCCAAAAGTGGGTGAGGGGCCAAAAAGAACCATAAATGTGTCATTCACAGGTGTGCGTGGATTTTCTCGTACACAGTCACACATTGGGCTCATGTGCTCTTTTTTGGATTTTTTGGCCTGTGCACGTGCACACGCTTCCTTTAGTGTTTCAACGCATGTCAATTTTTTAACCAGTTGTATAGTTTGTGCCTTTTGGAAATGCATTTTTGGGGTTGTAGGTGAAATAATAGGTGTTTGGAGATGTTGTATTCCTATAACCATTTGTATATGAAATTTTAGTGATAACAAATGCCCGACTGATGCGTGAGGTTAGGAGCATATATATAGCCGAAATACATCAATGTTTCCTCTACTGATAGTACCATTGTAATAAAGAGTGTTGATAGGAACTGCAAGAGAGATATTTCAGAGGGAGAGGGGAAACTGTGGGGCCCAAACCTTTCTCTAGAYAGGGGAAAATAAAATCTGTATATACAATTTACAAACGAGGCAGGAATGCCCCATGCTCATGTCATGTAACTCAAAAATGTATGGTAGTAATTGAAGTTGTATGCTGATGTTGATAACTGCAGTTCCCTCCGAGGTGGTTTGATAATGACATATGACAATTATGATGGTGAACATACTCTGAAAAGAGGCAAGGACATATGTAAGGAGTTTTGATGACTCATAGGCATTGATGGCCTAACGAACTCAGAGGTCTTTGTCTAGTATAAAAAAAATGCAATAGTCGCATAGTAAGACCCACCGTAACATGATATTGTGTTAATGTCAAATGTTATGAGGGTCAATGACAAAAGAAAGCAATGATGGTTCTATTTGTGTCATCTGAGACTCTTCATTGTAAAGGTAATGAGAGTCAAGATATTGTCACCCTTCTGGAAACTATGTCGATGTCGACAGAAAGGGAGATGCGACTCCAACAAGAAAAAGGGCTTCATGAAATCCACTGGATAAGATCAAGAACTGATAAGGAACATGGATGAAGTCAAGATGCAGTGAGACTCAAGACTTCTCTTGGTTGGGGATGTATGGGAAGGATGATTGGCAACAATCGTGAAACTGGATCTAGCGTTAGGGGGACGACTAGATGTGGGTTTAAATTATGCCAGAGGCATGACAAGGTGGACAAACTCAAATATTAAGGGTACATGGACTGTGGGATACTCATGGTTTATGGACGATGTCAATAGGGGTAGAAGATAAGGAATTTCCCAACCAAGGGTGACATGGGTTTCTTTTCCAGGGAAAGAAGGTTTCCAAGGGCGACAACAAAAACCTATGTAAATGATGGAAACAAAGGCTTTTTACAATTATGAATCGAATAAAAAATAATTTGGGATGAGTGTACATATACAAAAATGGGTGCCCCAGTGCAAGATGGCTTGGCATGTCAGAGCACAAGTTGTGTGGAGAACTGGTGCAAGGTAGGGGCCCTATGGGTGGGTTTCTATATAAGGTAAATGAATGGAGGGTAATCTACAAAAGGGAAAACTGATTGTGGATGAAATGGAGGGTTAATGATACTACATAGGCACAACAAACTAGAACCATGATGAGATAACCGGGTGAGTCCATTGGGAAATATAGAAAAATGAGGAGAAGGAGTATGTGGTTAATTCTTGGAAATGCGTAGACTATCAGGACTCCCATCCCTAGGGGGTGAAAGTAGCATGAGTTTCAAAGTTCCAATGGGGACTATGAATGGGAAAACTCATGTGGGGAAGAGTGCTATCGGGTGACAATATTGAAATGCAATGGAGGTGATAGTACTATAGAGATGGATGTGAGAATCCTAGAGGAAAATGTTGGTGGGTGTTACAGGGAGATGTAATTAATATCCAAAGGGAATGATTACATGCCAGTGTTGATCATATACCTGAAGGAGTTGCACTGGGTTGGGATGACCAAGTACCTGCACACATTAAAATCTAATACCCAACGTGAAAAATATCTAAAGATAAAGAACATATAACAACTATTTGAGGAGGTATCAAGGGGCCTGATGGCGAATCCATCGATGATCGTCTCGAGAGATATGAGCCCCAAAATTTTGTGTCCGAAGGTAGATGAGTAGGTCACCATACCAAGGGTCATATGATGGGATGTAGAAGAGGTGTTCATTGAGGAAATTTGTATTGACGAGTGAAATTTTAGTTTCTAAGGGAAAATATGTGATCAGTTCGACGAGAACAAGTGGTTTCTTGTTTTTTGGAGTTGCAAACTCTATGCAGTATTCCTGAAGGATGACGATCCACTGGGAAAATTTACCATTAATTTGTGACTAAGAAAGTACTGCATGAGGTTGGAATCTACCACAACTTTGGTAGTGTGAAGAAAGATATAATGACGTAGTTTCTGGACTGCGAGGAAAACTGCGAGGGAGAGTTTCTCCTCATGATTATACTTCAAGGGTGGTCATGAAATATTTTTAATGATGTAGTAAATAAAATTCTCGCGACCATCATCCCCTATTTTAATGAGAACTCCTTCTACTGAGATACTTGAGGCTGACAAGTAGAGGATGTAATCGCGATCATATTCAGGAGGACTAGTCAAAGGGTAATTATATAGTGTCGTTGTTAAATCATCAAAAGTGGTTTGTGCATGCTCATCCCATCATAATGGGATATCATGACACAGTAAGTGAAGGAAACCATGTACGTGAGTAGCGTAATCTGGGACAAAATATTGTAAAAAGTTGGTTTTTCCTTGTAGGCTCTGCAGTTGGCACAAATTCCTAGGTGGTGGAATTTTAGTGATAGATTGGACCTTGAAGGGGTCCATAGTGATTCCATGTTGGAAAATGATGAACCCAAGGAGGCATCTGGTGGTGATGCAAAATACACATTTTAGGGGATTCAAGCAAATATTGTATTGGCGACAACATTGAATGATAACTCGTAAGTCATCTATATGTTGAGTTCATTTCTTGGATCAAGTAGTGAGGTCATCCAAGTAAGTGAGGATGATGCAAGCGAGATCATGAAAAACATAATTCATGGCCCATTGGAATGTAGCACCTGCGTTCTTGAGTCCAAAAGTCATGACACGATAAGAAACAATACCCCATGGGGTGGTAAATGTAGTTTTATACTGATTTGTTGGATGGATTTGGATTTTATTGTATCAAGAGAAACCATCCATGAAGGACAGAGCCTCGTGGCCTACACAGTCATCGATAATTTGGTCGATGAAATGGGTAGGGAATTTTTTTTTGGGACAAGAATGATTGATATCATGAAAGTCAGTGCAGACGCGAATAGTGCCCTATTTTTTGTTAATGGAGACGGGGTTGGAGACCCATGATTTGTATGCAATGGGAAATACGAACCCTGTAGCACGTATTTTTTCAATTCTAGCTTTGATAGCCATTTCTTTGGATGGGTGCAGTGGGAGTTTCTTTTGACGTACAAGGGTGACATATGGCCATGTGTTGATGTGATGTTCGACGATAGAAGGATCGAGGTCAGGCATCTCTGTATATGACTAGAAAAAAATATATCAATATTCCTGAAAGATATATTTGTAAGATGTGAGTTCCTCGGGGGAGCATGTGGTGCCAATGGTGATTTCTTCTATTATTCCTAGTTTGACGAAAATGTTAATTTTGACAGTGGGGGAAATATTGGCCATGTTGAATTCTTCAAAAGCATAGTGGGTAGGGATAGGGTTGTTGAACTAGTCTATATGCCCTGATGGAATAAAATCCTTGGTTTCGATTGCACATATGGAGGCTTGGCGAGGACAATCAAAGGCTTCCTATGAGAGAAAGAGAGATCTATGATGGAGTGCATTCCATGGGAAATCGGGGGTAGTTAGTTATTCTAGGATATCTTCATCATAGTGGAAAATGCGAGAATATAGGGGATCTGGAGAAGTAACATTGGTGACTGTAACCATGTGATGGTCGTCAAGTGGTGAAGACATAGAGGTGGTATCCCAATTATGGTGTGATGGAATTCTTGACATAAATAAAAAGTCTATACCATGTGGGCTGTAAAATCTAGCATGGGGCAAGATTTCCTGAGGGAAATGAACCGAAGAATTGGGAGGATTTGGGGGAAGTCCTCAAATAGTCTATCCATGAACCATGGAGGGGTGGGAAGTGACTTGGGTTCAAGGGGGTGATGTGATAAGTATCTAGATAAGGAATAGAGGGAATCACTTGAATCACAGGAAGTGGGGTGGCTAGAGGGTTTTGAATAAGGGTCATTTGACGACGCCTGTATTCAATGATCGAAGGACTCTGGTACGTGAAATGATCAAGTGAGTCACAAAGAGAGAAAGGGAACCTCATCCATTGATTAATTGAGGTCATGACATAATGGATGTCAGTGACATGGGTACTTGATGATGTGGGTGGAGAGGGGTATTTATTAAAGTTTTGGTATATTGTCGTTAGTGTCTGTCAAAACAGAGGTAGTGCAGGGAAATGATGAGTGTAGTGGCCATACTCTAAATAGATGCAACATGTGAATATTCTTTGCAGCCCTTTACTTCTTGTAGTATGGGATGATGTGGTAGAACTAGGTTTTCTTGGTGAAGCGATGAATGATGTGCTTGCTCGAGGGAGTTGGATTAAATTACGTAACTCGGGGAGAGAGGGACATCTATTTGTCAGGTGTCCCTATCTCTCGCATAGTGTGCAAGGAGGTTGAACTGAGGGAGGAAGTGGAAAAGTGGGCTCTTTCCTCTTTCATCTTCCCCCAACCATAGCAGCGATGTTGGCAAGTGGGGGTGAGGGTGGTGTCATCAAAGTTAGTAATGGAATTTTCATCAAGATTCCCTTTATTTGAGGAGGGAGGGATGGTCAAGGAACTGTTGGCACAGGGGCATACCCAGGGTTCAACTCTAATAGCGCAACAACAATCCCTAACTATTGGCCCTTTCAGAAACACCTGCAAAGTAGATGCAGTCTCACCCAAAGTAGCAATAGGGGGTTGCAGGACACAGGTGTCTACAACCAGAGGAAATACAAAGTGGATCCAACATAAGAAAAACACAACATCTGGATATCAGTTACCATCTTACACCTACTTCTCATAGTTATATATCAAATCTAACATAGTACTGGAATAATAGTATATCATAGAGCCAAACAACACAACAACAAGATGTATGTGGTTCACCCTCTCCCTAGGGCTACGTCCAGAAAAATGTTCTTTATAATATATTAGGTGAAAGCATACAGTCCTATCTGTGCTCTTAGCTAGCAGATATTCTCTCTTTCTCTCTTCTCTCTTCCTACCTTCCCTACATACCCAGGTCCAGGGTTAATCTTTGCACCCAACTGAAGATATTAGAATAAAGACTTATCCCTCTACACAAAAATTTTCTCTCATAAATAACAATAGTCACTCATCATCACACACTCGAACTAACGATGACAACAACAAAAACTCGATCCCTAGTCCTCTTGACCTTTATTTATACATTACAATAGCTCACCGATAGCCTTAGGCCGAAGCCTAGGTGTTTAAAACCCGAGATACCAAAACTCTAGGTGTCTGAAATCCTAGGTCAACTTGACCCATGTTTTCAAGGCTTTGACAACCTGTCTTTCCTTCTTTCCTGCAAGGTGCTCCAAAGAATATACTGATGGATTTTTCCTCTTGTTGAGTTGTCCATGATCTATCTTCCTTGTTGATTTTTCTTCCTTGATCTCCTCATCCAACAACTTGCTTTCTCTTACTTCACTCCATATTTTCTTCTCTTTTGCCCACTTCGAACCATTATCAGTCACTGTGTATTCTGCGTAGTTCATATTTCATTTTCTATTCAGTAATCTTTACTTACTTCCATAACCAAGGGATAACAGGCACCCAACATGCACCTGTGATGCATCCCGAGGCACTCTGATTTGAACCTTTTTATTTTCTTCAACTGCATAATGCACAATGTAGTCTATACTTTCTACTATGTTCCTCCCCACTATGTGCAGACTGACATTTCTTTGTCTGGTACCTAGTTTCAACTGTACCTAGCACCTAGACCCTTCTCCTTCTATTTTTATTGAGAGTTGTGAGGCAGTTGGTTGTCATAGTACAATTTCAACTGGCTCCCATTCACTAATCCTTCCTTCCATTCTCCATTCAAAGTATTCAACTATGCAGCTCCTCCTTCCATGACATAGGAAACCTCATACGGCCCCATCCAATGTGTTTTGAACTTCCCTAGATGCTTCATGAAATTTCTATCGTATACCAGTGCCAGATATCCTTGCTTAATTGTTTTCTTCTTGATATGCCTGTCATGGTAGGCCTTTTATCGTTCCTTCTAGACTTGTTGATGGAATCCTACAATAAATCGGTCTTCCTCTAGTTTGACCAATTGCATGAGCCTCTCTTAGACAACACTAGTGTCATCCATATCTGTAAAGGATGTGATTCTTAAGCTAGGGAGCAAGTATTCCATCAGTACAACTGCTTCTAAGCCATAAACCAGCTTGAAGGGGGTCTGCATTTTCAGCTTCTTACAAGTCATTCTATAGGCCCATAATATTGTTGGTACTCTCAAATCCCATTCATCCCTATTCACACTGCAAATCTTCATCAGTGTTGTCTCCAAGATCTTGTTGAAATCTTTGACCATCAAGTTCACTTGTGGGTGGTAAAGAGTTCTCTTCTGATGGTGAACTTCACATTTCTGAGTCAAGGCCTCAATAGTATTATTAATAAAATGTGTACCTTGATCACTCATGAGGATATTTGGGCATTCAAACATGGTTATGATATCATCAAATATGAAACATGCAGCTACAGTTGCACTACAGTCCTTAACTTCTCTTACTTCTACCCATCTAGTCAAATACTCTCTTGTAGTTGTTATCACACTAAATTGCCTTGGGCCCTTTATTTTATTTTCAATCCTTTTTTAAGCCTTAGATTTTAAATTTATTTTAAAGGCTCATCCCTTTAAAATTTATGTTTGGTAGGACCCCTTAGATGATTAAAGTTTTGAGTCTTAGCTCTAGTTTGATCCTCAAATTGATTTTTGGTCCTACAACCATTTTAGCTCATGACTTGTTTTGGTCCCCTTCATGACTTGTCTCTAGATCGATCCCTCCCATGATTAGACTGATGTGACACACCTTTCTCCTCACTCATGATCTGGTAGGCATGCCTCATTCTCCTTGCTTACCTGTCCAATCATTTTTTGAATTGGAAGCATTGGCTACTCATCAGGCAGTTCCATAGCACCTATCTAGTTCATCATACTTCCACCTCAAGTCATGATTTCCACAACTGATGTCATGTTCATTTTTTTTAGTGCCGAGAGTTAGTTAAAGACACCTTCTATATCTTTGATTTACGATCTCTGGTAACGGTTTATAATTTTGAAAGGCTCAATAGTGATGCGCTACGCAAATTCACAAGTTTTGATCAGGCAATAGAAAGGAAACCAAATTTGAGGCTGAAGTAGGTTCGAGGGCCGAAGTTTTCGCAATCTCATCCTGAGATTTCATTGAAGATTCCAACAGGTGTCTACTCCACAGGTATCTCATGTTTCCTCCTATGCATATTAATTTTCACAAGAAATTTGCGCTTGGGTTTTGATTTTCCAAGTTTGCACAGTCGTAAGGGACTCGTCTTTGCATGATAGCCTTGTGTTCTCTCTTTTTCATACCTGTATCTTCATTGCCTGTACCTAAGTCTGATTACTGTTGCCTTCCATAGCCATTGAAATGGAAAGCCTGTAAATAGCCTATCCTCTGTGTATGCATTGCGCTACCCAGAGGCACTGCTTAAACCCTCTTTTCCTCCCTTGCCTCATTTCATCTTAGATTCTATCATTTTTAATCAATCACAAAGAGCCAATTTCGGATTACCCCTCACTACCCACACTCTTGAATACCTGTATAAGTCTAAGGGTGTAATTCCCATAGTAAATCTTGGCTCACTAGAACAAGTTTGTCTCAAAAGGCTATCCTTGTACATTTGAAGCTCGATTCAAAGACTTCTTGGTTATTACTATCCCATAGGCCTTTCAAAAATCCCTCATTCTAATCCATGGAGACTCCTCAATCGAGGAAGAAACACAAAGGTGGCAAGGTGGTTAGGATAGAACCGGTGGACATGCATATTTTTAATATAGAGCCCATGGAAAGAGAGGTATTTCAAAGAGTAGGGTGCCTCTCTTTCTACCAGAACATACAGAGAGAACATATAGAGGTAGAAAGATAGTTTTCATTACATTTTGATGGTAGGAAAACCAAGGTTGGGGATTTGGAATTTGAGGTAACTAAAGCCTCTAGCTCAGCTGCCACAGGGATCCCCATTATAGGTGAAAAGTGTTTCAAAGCCATGGCTTTGAGTTCAGCCTATGCTAAAGATCTTTTTAAACCTGAATATCAAGCCAATGATTTGTCTAAAAGTATGCCAAGGAGTCAATTGATTGAATAGTTTGMCAGAATATTGAAGATCATATAGAGATATTTTACATGTGAAGGGAGATTTAACACATTATACCAGTACCATGTAAGGTTGTTGCTACATTTTACTGGTAAGGTTGAGATGAATATTCCCTATTACTTGTTAAGAAGTATAGGTAAGATGTCATACAGGATACAAGACAAATCTAAAGATGTGGATTCTAGCCTCTTCCATTCTGGATTGATTAGAATGCTAGTCTCTGAGGAATTGGGTAAGAAAGAGATTCCATGGCAGTATTTTGTTGTTACTTCTCATTTCATGTTGGATCTAGCATCAATTCCTCAATCATAGAAGGCAAGTCCTTTTTCACCCACCAGTGCTACTAAATTAGGGACCAGTAGGAAGAGAAAGAGAAGAGTCTCTATTCAAGTTTCAGAGGTTAGCAAGCAGGTCACAAGAGCTGAGGAGGAAGTTTTTCCTTCTCTACAAAGAGATTTTTCACCACCTCCTCCACCAGGGTTAGAAGAGGTGCCTTATTCTACCAAAGATACATCCAAGAAAGGGAAGAAGCTACTATTTTCCTCTTCTCCTCCAACAGTCAAAATCAAGGGTAAAAGACCTTTCACAAGCTCTACAATTCCTAAGGAGGCTTTCAAAGAGAATTCTTTACCAGAAACCCCTATTCAAAAGAAGAAGGGAAAAAGAATTGAAAATCCAGTGGAAGAGAAACAAGAATCCCCTGTATAGAAAGGGAAGGGTAAAGGTACTAAAATACCTTTGGAGAGAAAATATGAAACCTCTATGAAATATTTTGAGAAATATACGGAAAGAAAAGAAGAAACCTATGTGCCGAGGAAGAAAGGTAAAATTAAAGCCACCAAGAAACCTGATGAGGTAGACAAGACACTTCCCATGTAGGTGGAAGAGGAGACTAAGAAAAAACCTCTTGAGACTATGCATAACACTAATCCTCCTGACAGTCGGACCTTCAAGAGACTTATCAGGTAACTCAAAGATGCAAGAAAAGAGGTGGCTCAATTGAAAAAGGAAGCCATGTGTGACAGATCCAAAATGACAAAACTTATGGATGGCTACAGTCACACACTTGACTTGTCAAGGTTTGCATCAAGAAGGGCCTAGCCCCTTAATAGAGAGCTAAATAATATTTACAGGTAGAATAGAGGCTTCCAGTCTTAGAACAGAAAGCTAAAGGTAGAGTAGAAGCACTTTCAATATGAGGTAGCTCAAATAAATTTACAGGTATTGGTTGAAGCTGTCATTAAGAATGACAAACTGTAAGGAGAGCACCGCCTCACTGAAAAAGCCTATCACTACTAAGAAGAAGAATTTTGTTTTGTCAATTCAAGATCCTCTTTCTAACAGAAAGAGTGTGAGGTTAAGTGTCAATGTGACAAAATAGCTGGTAAAAGGTAAACCCCATTTTTTAGGATGGTTCCTTTTTGGGAGGGTTAACTAATATTCAAATATTTCCTTTGCCATCTATACAAGATTCTAAGCATTTAACTATCATAGTTTTGGGTTTTTCTAAGTGATAAATCCCTCAGTGGTAAAATGAACTACCTTTTGTACTGCCAAGACACCTAAATAAAATGGGTTTGATATCATGAAAGGACATCAATTTCTCTACACACATTCAAGATTGAAGATGTTGTGTTTTTGACGTTGCTACCCAAACCTGCACATAGACGCAACATAAGTGGTGCTATCTACAGGCACTGCCTACTATTTAGCAGAGAACAGAGTTAGCATAGAGGTGCAACACAGTGGCACTACCTAATATTTCACAGAGAGAAGAGTTTTCACACATACACAGCACAGTGGTGTTACCTAAATGCTCTACCTTCTTTACTTGTCTAGCTATGAAATACGCTACTCAAGATGCTACCTAAAGAAGCTACCAGCAGACACCATGGATCTAGGAAGGTCAGGCCAATAGCTCTTTAGATGGATGATGATGGAGAAAATTGTAGAAGAAGTAGCTGGGATTATGAGGACAACTACATCCTCCTAAAAGACACATGAAAAAATAGGAGGTTTCACAACAAGAGAGAATCAAATCAGTTTGAAGCATGGTTGGATTAGTCACCAACTGTTTCCAGTTTTATAGCATAGGTGGTTAGATAAGTTGTTAGATCAAATAAATGTTTAGATATTTTCAAGGGAAGGAGGCCATCTCATAGCTCCAGTTGTTTCCTCCCTTTTTTTTATAAATAGATAGATCAATTTCTTTAGTAGGTTTAGATGGTTGAGCAAGGCTCCCTTAGACTGTAATATTTTGATGAAGTAACTGTGATCTAGCTATGTACTGGACTTAAGACATTTTTGGCTAATATAAATCAACTTCTCTTTCAACTTACTTTGCTTCTGATGCNCCATCTCATAGCTCCAGTTGTTTCCTCCCTTTTTTTTATAAATAGATAGATCAATTTCTTTAGTAGGTTTAGATGGTTGAGCAAGGCTCCCTTAGACTGTAATATTTTGATGAAGTAACTGTGATCTAGCTATGTACTGGACTAAAGACATTTTTGGCTAATATAAATCAACTTCTCTTTCAACTTACTTTGCTTCTGATGCTAAATTTTCATGCTTTGAATGCTTCACATGAATGATTGTGCTGATGCTATGGTGGATGTTTGATCATTATATTATCATGATGTTTATTTAGCTTCCTTAGTTTCTAAGTTCAAGAAGATCTCGTGTAAAGAAGATTTCTTCCTTAGGCTTTTGCAACCTGATGTTTACAATAGCCCCTAAACTTCTCTTATTTTAAGTCTTCCCTCTATTCATACTTACTCCCAAACTACTGATTGAAGTTAGACAAGACCTTGATTGTTGGTGAATGCTAGCCCTGTTATCTGAGTTGGAACATTATCATTTTGAGTCTCTTTCCATTTGACCTTTTAACAACCTTACATTCACTTATAAACCTGATGGGTACTGGTCTTGCCTTCCATGCAATCTAAAGGTGATTCCTAGTACTAACAATAGTGATGATGTATCTACCTCATGTGAACTTCCCTAGTGGGTTTATAGGTCCCACAAAGTCAATGGACAATTTCTCAAAGGCCTGTAAGGCTAGATGGGGTGTTAATGGAATTCCATCTCTTTTATATGGTTTCCCAACTCTTTTCCATACATCATAGGCTCTTTATTAATCTTTAGCATCTCTGTGTAAATTAGGCCACCAGAGGCTAGCTCAAAGAACCTTCTGCGTTGTTCCTTTTCCTGTGTAGTGTCTGCCTACGATGCCTTCGTGAGATTATGATAAATCATTGGTATTTCTATTTCCATGACACATATCCTCAGGATCTCATTAGGTCACATCTTATATAGTTGTCCATCTATAAGTGAAAAAATTGTAGCGTGCACTACCAATTGTTTCTTCTTGGTGATTGTATATTCACTAGGTGCCATTCATGTTGACATGAACTGGAATATCTCAGTGAAGTGATCATAAACCTTTCTAATGGCCAACAACTATGCATCCAACAGTGTATCGTCCAAGATATTAGGCTCCTCTCCATGTTCCAACCTCGACAACTGGTCAGGTCCCTTGTTCATTCTCATTGGCTTAACCATTATATCAAAATCATATTCCTGAAATAGAAAAATCCATCTGCATATTCTTCCCCCCAACATTGGCTTATTGACTAGGTATTTCAATACAAACTGATCAGTGAATATTTTAAAGTGTCCTCCTAACAAGTAGTGACAAAACTTATGCAGCACATACACCATGGCTAAGCCTTCTCTCTTAGTGGTGGTGTAATTTATCTCAGTTGTCCATAGCTTCCTGCTAGAAAAGGTTAATGGGTGGTCAATATCTCCTACTCCTGGTTGTGCTAACACTGCTCCTAATGCAATAGAAGATGCATCAACATGCACATGAAATTCTTCGCTCCAATCTAGGAAAACAAAAATAGGTGCAGTAACCATTTTCTGTTTCAATGTGTCAAAGCTTTGCTGACATTCTTCCATCCATTGATACTGACAGTCTTTCTTGAAAATATTCTCCATGGGTGTTGTGATTTGTGCATAACCTTTAATGGACTGCATGTAGTAGCCAGCATGTCCCAGTGTAGTGCACAACTGTTTGAATGAAGTAGGAGGGGGTAAATAAACTATAATTGCAATCTTAGATGGATCTACCAACAATCCCTATTTACACACATTAAGTCCTAGAAGCACTCCAAAGGGTGAGAAGAAGATGCACTTCTTCAGGTTCAGGGCAATCTAACATTTCCTGCACTTACCCAACATTAGTCTTAAACATTCAATATGATTTTGCAATAAGCTAAAAACAATTGAATCATCGAAATATGCCTCCAGAAATTTATGTAAAAGCTCTATGAATGCTTCGACGAATACCCTGGAAAATATGGTTGGTGCATTATTCAATCCAAAGGGCATCACTATATACTAGTAGGACCCCTATTATGTTGCAAGTTTGGTCTTATGGCGATCTTCCTTGGCAATCTGGATCTGATGGTATCCTGAAAACCCATCTGTAAAAGAATATACCTCATGTTCTCCTATATTATCTAACACTTCATCAGTAAATGGTAGGGAAGGGGTCGTGCAAACAGGTATCATTCATCTTCCTGAGATCTACACAGATCCTGATTTCTCCAGTCTTCTTATCCTAACCACCATATGTCTAATCCATTTTGACTTTTCAATAGGTTCTATGATTCCTGCTTCCAACATTCTATCTAGTTCAATCTTCACTTTCTCCTTATATTTAGGGTTCAATCTGTAAAGTCTCTGTTTAACTGGACTTGCATCTAGTTTCAAGGGGATCTTCATGTCTCCCATGGGCCCTTTAATTCCCTTCATATCAGTGAACTTGGTTGGAAACAAGCCTTGATATTCATGTTGTAACTCTGTGATCTTATCAATATTAACATCATCCCAATAATCTCCAACATTAGCAAGCTTAGGTTCTTGCTCTGTTCCAATATTAACTTTCTTGATTTTGATTAGTTGTTCAATAAAAGGTAGTTCGACTCCTGGTCCTTCTATGTTTTTCTTTCCTTCTATTTCTACAATGTTCACCTTCCTAGGATCATCGTCTTCATTGACATTGATATTGTAACATCCATGCAGTTTCTAAAGAGGTACATTCCATTCATCTTCTTATTTCTCCATAGGGAGGCTAGGGTCTTCCTCAAATACTTTTTGTCTTACAACTTGTAAAGCATGATCTACCATAGGGTATTGAATTTCAAACAAGAATGTAGCTACTAAGTTCTGTGTCATACCTTGCCAATATGCAATGGTGAGGCACAATTCTTCTTCAAGGTACTAGTTGATAGGCATTGTGTCTAGAGTATTGATAAATTTATGCACCCACAACTATTGAGGAATGATGCTCTAGGCCTCCTCACAATATCGCACGTGATATTTTGGGAAGCTTTGACCTGTGTACCTAACTTAACATCCTTCGACTTGTTCTGAAAATCGCGTTCTCATCAAAGTGCGACATTGTATCTAGTTCACGATTTTCCTTTTATGTGTTCCCCACCATCTTGTTGGAGTATCTTTCAAAGCCTCATCCAGTGCCAACAGTCTCTGTTGTACTAGTACAGTTTCTTGAAATTCCAATAAGAAATTTTCTAAGTGATTCAAACCATCAAATGTGGGTAAATTACTTATTGTTGTGTCGATCCAGCAAACTTCTTTGGTCAATCTAGAAGATCGCTACACAAAAACTTCATACATCTTGTTCTTCCAGTTCTCTAGTTCTTCTTCTGAGTCTGATGAGCATGCATTGTCACTTCACCATCTTAAATTCCATCTGTTGTAGGATTAATGTAATCCTAATGTCTTGCGGTCAATTTGTATATATTCTCTAACTCGCATGGTCCTCTTCTCTGATGGGCTCTGTGTATCTGGGACCTTCATCAGGGTCCAGAGGTGCGTTGAACCTAAGGCCATATCCTTCAAATGTCATTCTTATTTTCTTCAAATCAACAACAATAGAATTGTTGAAAGTCCAATAAATTCCTAATAGTGTGGGATAAGGACAACTATCATCAACTATCTCAATCACCTCAAAGTCCACAAATTTTCTAACCCCATCGATGTCCACAGGGACATGTTCTGGTCTTTTGAAGGGGCTCACAACCTGTTGATTGGCCATCCTAAGACTGATGGAGGAATATATAAACTTAGGTTTTACCATCAGTGACCAGGTTTGCTTCGTCATAACATTGACCTTCGATCCTAATTCGAGGACTACATAATCTATATCATATTCTCCAATTTGAACGTTATGATGTAGTTCCTTATTTGTCCTTCTCTTTTTGGAGAGTTGATGTACTTCTTTATTCAGCAGAGGAATCACCTTTCCTAGCTCATATTTTCTGATCAATTTTTGGAGCTCTTATACAATGCTCTCATCCTTTCTCAAATTAATGAAAGTGCATAAAAATAACATGAGTTTGCTTACCTCTTTTCCTTCTCTGGGTGAAGCAGAATGATCAAAGGCCAGGGGAATTCCACATT
>SNQJ01S0013790.1:106337-134293 GCA_010110895.2 Picea sitchensis
TGGTCAGCAATATCTGTGGTTGAGGTTTGTTTAAAATCAGAGAGAATTTCTAGACCATTGTCACAATGAGCTGGTATTTTAAAGAAGTTCAAAAATGTTTTGGCCAAGGATTCAAAAGTCACAGGGGACTCTAATTTTTCATCCACATACCATTTGGCTGATGGACCAGTGAGTGTGTGTTGAAATAACCTTAAATGAACAGAGTTGTCCATGATTGTTTTTGAAGAACACCATAAGTGGAAGGTCATGATATGGTTGGCAGGATCTTCTCCCACCTTTCCTTCAAACTTGGGAATGTCTGAAAGTAGTTTGGTAGGCATAGTGGGCCATGTGGGGTCATGCAATATAGGGTCATTTGAGAATTTACTCAAATTAGGTATGTTGAGGGAGGAAAAATATGGCATGTGGAATGGTGACGTAGGGTTAGTTCCATCCATGGTGTGAGTAGATGGTGTACTTGACCCTTGAGAGGGGTTGGGTGGGGTTGTACTTCCCCCTTGAGAAGAAGTTTTGCCTCTGCTTCCTTGTAAAGGAGAGATAGTGGATGGTTGGCCTTGGGAATTGGACCCAAGTAAAGTGGAACCAAGAAAATATGATCCTAAAATAGTAGTGCTCATAGGGGTGTGAGATGGTTAAGTCATGATTTGGCAAGAATAGGAACTCCTCATAGGATAGGATGGATATTTTGCAAGCATCTGGACCGACGAGGATTCTGTGGGTCCACTATGATGTTCGACTAGTAAAGTGAATGTGTGAAAATGGTGATGAGAGCAATAAATGAACAAGAGACTTGTATAATTTGGACCTTCACAATATATCTCACAATCACATGTAATCAAATAACCATCATGCATATATCAATTGGAAAGAATCATACATGTGGATAGGTGGAATTTTTCTGCATGGGAGAACAAAGAAAACAAATGCTCGTGTCCTAAAAAGACATAACATCCTTCCTCTCAAATAGCATTGGACCTTCCAATAACACTCAATAGTGGGGTCTAAATCCACTAGAAGAGGAACTAGTGAAGGATGAAACAATCAGTTATAATGAGGGGTAGAGGGTGCATATCCCAAAAGAGCTGGCGATATTTTCCAATAGCCACACCAAATATGATCAAGGTGCAATTGTAGCCCACAATTTCCACCTAGGTAGATGTCCTCAAAATTGGCCACTAGGTACCTCGTTCAAAGGGATACATTTAGATTTTCAACCATAAAATGGGTCATGGGATGGATCCCTTCCAAGAGGTGGGTGCCTCAAGGGGGAACACACAGAACAACTGGACCTTGGCCTTCAAACCTTCATGGGTATCTCCCTGCCTTATGGTGTTAGGAACACTTGACTTGGAGGATTTAAAAGTTCCCTATTTGTCAAATTCTAATGTTCATAGATGTGAGAAACAAATAATGGGGGGTTATTTGGATGCCTACCCCCGAGATCCTACCTAGACTAAAACTTTATTTTGACACCTCCTTTGGAGGAAAACTTAGTGAGTTTTTAGAAAAAAAAATAAATGTGGATGTTTGAGAGATTGGGGGTGTGAACCAATCTCGTTTGTATTAAGTGGGTGTCGATAATTCCTTCAAGAAATAGTGGTACATTCATAATCCCTTTGTAGGAAACCTACTTCAACCTCCACAATTCCAGATGAAATTATGTGAGTGAGTAGTGACTTTTTGTGTGAGCAAGTGAACAAATGTGCCAAGTTTTAATAAGTTATGTATAACCTTACAACATGTGGACTTATTGTGGTCRTTACGAATCTTGATTACCTATCTTACTAGATCTTGTCATTGGTACAACCTTGCAGAATTTTAAAGTCCTTAAAGAAATAACATGTGGACATATGGGTCCTTACCAATCCTTTAAACTCCCTAATGTGATTTAATCTAAGAAAGATCCACAAAAATATCCTAGATTTCAAGCATGTGGGCATGTATGGGCCCATTACCATAATAGTTAAGCTCCCCTAGTGATGTAAGCTAAGAAAGTAGCTTCAAAACTATCCTAACTTTGCAACATGGGGGCATGTATGAGACCTTACAATTTTAAGATGTTTGAAAAAATAATCTAAGAGGATCCCTAAGGGGGCTTGGTCCTCTCCTAAATATTTTAAGAGAGATGAAATGTCCCCTTTAATCACTTTTTTGATTTTCAAGATAGCTCTATGGTGCGAGAGAAGAGCATACTTAATGATAAAAGTTTGATTTTTGGTCCTAATGAAAGTGTTTTTATATGTGATAGTAAAGGATCTCAACTTAACTTTTACAATCAAAACAAGCCATCCATATGGAAACTAAAACCAAAAGAGGATAAATATGGTTCTTTTCAACCCCAAAAGTGCCTATCTTTTAACTAACCCTTCATGTGGAGAGGGAATATAAGTGTGGTGCATTTACAAATTGCATAAAAGAAAGATTTTGAAAGCTAGGGGCCTTCAAAACATCACAAAAAAATATTAAAATGTTGGAATTATGGACAGATACGCGGGTTATAGTTCAAACAGAGGCATAGTGGGCACATAATGCACATAATGCATAGAGAACCGAGGAACTTTTGGCACACTGTGCACAGAATTCTCAAAGAAATGAAGTGTGTTTGGTGCACAATGCTTAGAATGCACGTCTGTGGGCCGAAATACCTGTGCACGTTCTGATACGTGTCGGGGGGGAGTTGAAGTGGAATTATCCTCCTCCAGCTCCAAACCCATATATTTGTAGGTAATTCTACGCTGGTTATGATCCCTACAAGAAAAACGGGTCAAAAAGAAGTTCTCAAAAAACCCAAATAAGGAGGAAATTGATACCTTATCCCCAGTATGGTCTGAAATCTGTTGTGTTCTTTTCATCACTTGAATGCGAAAAATAGGGGCACTTGTAAGTCTAGTTGGGCCTGCTAGACAAGACAGAGGTTAGTGTATGAGTCAAACAATTCAATCACATGAAATAAACAAACAACTAAGCTAACAACATCTAAAGAAATAAAACTAAAATGCATGAGGAAATTAGAACCAAGATTAATAAAAAAAGTGACCAATAATCATGCCACCAATGGAGAAGTATATTAGTGGGAAAACACAGTAGAGAAAGGGGGACTTATGGATACCCTCTTCCTTCTTGGGAGGGATATTGAGTCCCATATGTGAAATATCCTCTTACAAATGCTAAACTAGAAAGAAAATGGTGAAGAAATCCAAGCTTATTCTCTCAAGAGGTGAGGTGAATAGCTTAATGAGATCTTTCTAGTATGCTTCAAGAAGGAAAGGGGTTTCTTGAAGGAGAATAGAGGAAACATAGAAATACAATGATATTCTTGAATTCTTAGTGCACCCATGGCCTCTTTTTATAGAAAGTCTTTGAGGCAATATCCAATCGGTATTTAGTGTGAACAAGGGGCCCTTTAGGGCACCCTTATGTCTTTGAACAACCCCCCATTCAGATTTATCTCAGATTTGAGAGTCAAATCAAGTTGGGAGTTGGTACAAAAGTGGGTTAGGGGATGACAAGAACAATGAATGCATCATTCATAGGTGTGTGTGGATTTTCTCGTACATAGTTGTGCATCGGACGCATGTGCGCTTTTCTAGATTTTTTGGCCTATGGACGCGTGCACGCTTCCTTTAGTGTTTGAGCGCATGTCAATTTTTTGACCAATTGTATAGTTTGTGCCTTTTGGAAATGAATTTTTTGGGCTAAAAGTGAACTAATAGGTGTTTGGAGATGTTTTCTTCCTGTAACCATTTGTGGACAAAATTTTAGTGATAACATTGGGGCTTTCCAATTTCTACCGCAAGTTCATGTTGGGATTCTCCGATATTTCATGGGCCCTCAACCAAGTAACTAGGGGTGGTGGTAAGGTGAAATTTTTGTGGGGTCGGTCCCAACAACAAGTGTTCAACGATTTGATGCAGTGTTTGTGCTCACCCMTGATACTTTCACTATCGGACCTACAACAACCCTTTGAGATCGAGACAGATGCTTCAAAGTATGTTGTGGGCATCGTTATCACTCATTACGGCCACCTCGTGGCCTATCATAGTGAGACACTATCAGATTTTATCTGTAAGTACCCTACTTATGAAAAAGAAATGTAATCCATTGTGCAATATTGTTTCTAGTGGAGACATTACATTCTTGGAAAGGAGACAGTCATCCACACTGATCATAAGCCACTACAGTTCATGCAAACAAAAGGAAAATTTTAGAATAACCACCATCATAAGTGGTCCATGTACGTGCAAAAATTCCACCTCAATAGAAAGTATAAAACGAGAAGCACCAACTGCGTTGATGATTACCTCAACATACCGCCAATCGCAAAACTCACCACGGTGCTAGACGCTTGCAACCATGAGACCTCTAGATGGATCCAAATCTATGAGACAGACCCAGAATTCGACATCGCCTACCAAATGTTGGGCGCAAACATAGTTTTACTAATTTCCATCTTCAAGATGTGTTGTTGTGTCATCAGGGCCATATCTTCATTCCATCAAGCGAGCGAGTGAAGCTGGTCAGGAATGCCCACTACAGTTGGGTGGAAAGATACTTCAATGTCAAAAAGACAATGGAAATTCTACAGAAACATTTCTACTGGATGCAAATTCGATAAGAGGTCAACAAGTATATCAAGTCCTACACTACCTGTGTGATTGTTGAACCGACCACTAAGAAATATGGCCTATACACCCCTCTTCCTAATCCTGACAAGCCATGGGAATCCATCTCAATGGACTATATGTCGAGCCTCCCATCCACCAAGCAGAGAAATGACTACGTTTTGTGGTTGTAGATCACTTTTTTAAGGTGGTGATTCTAGATGCCTACAAGAAGAGCATCACAACAGAGGCCACTACCAAGATCTTCTTTGAATGAGTTTGGGTACATTTTGGAATCCCACAAACCATTGTCTCATATCGGTACAATTGATTTCTTAGCACATTCTAGTCAATCCTCTGGTCACTGCTGGACACCAAGCTCACCAAATCCACGTCCTCCACCCTCAGATAGATGGGAAAACTGAGGTTGAAAATCGAATTATCATGCATATCCTGCACATGTATAATTCCAATCACCCTCTCACATGGGATGAGAGTCTCCCCTATGTTTAACATAGCTACAAATGAATCCTTCATATCTCAACCTTCCACAACCCCTTTCAGGTGGGGTTGGCATTCCAACCATTGGGTCCCATAGATGTTGCACTACCCCTTGCGATCACCTCAACCAAATCATCTATTGCTCCAACTGAAGTTGAAAAATCCACCCGGTTCATTGAGAGGATATCACATCCACCAACATGTTCAAGATATCCTACAAAATTCCAATGACAAGTACAAGCAACGCCATGATCAACACTGGGTGCCACATAAGTTTCAGGTGGGAGAAAATGTTTGGTTTCACTTGTAGAAAGAGAACCTTACAAGAACCCATCAAAAGATTCACCCACTTCATTATGGGATGCACACAATCACCATGTTTGTGGGTGATAATTCTTTCGAGCTCAACATTCCTCCTTTCCTTGGCTTGCACCCAGTGTTCAACGTAGATATCCTTCGATCGTATTTCCCACCATTATTGGACACCTCAGAGATAGCAGAACAACTGAAACCAATAGTGTTCAACCCCAATTTCACACAACATTAATCAAATGATCATATTGTCGAAAAAAATATCAAGGGCACTCACCAGCAAAGGATCCAACTTTATCGAGTTTTCAAAGCAGGGAAGCTCTTGCACCAAGGAAAGTGGTTCACCCGGGGACAAATTCAACAGAAAATTCCCCATATGATGGGGGAACTCAATGCAATGGATACCATTTCTTCCTAATGGTGGAGGATTGATCCATATGGATTTCGTTGGCCTCCCACCTATTCCAACTGGCTCAGTTTGGCAATTTTCCAGTTTTGCCGTTTTTTCCCTAGTTTTTGGGTTCTTGACTTGCAGAGCCGTTTTGAGGCCCTAAAAAACATTTTTTAGGGCTCGCCATAGTAAAAATGAACTTTGATATATAGTAGAAAAAATTTCCTCGGATATACCTTTCCAACAGGCTATCGTGCGCCTAAAACAAAGATCATATGCAAAAGTTACGACCCTGGGAAGTTGATGTACTAACTTACCCAAACGGGCCCCACATGAATTTTGGCGCTTCATCTCCTAGGGTTAGGTTTTTTTGATGTATAGGGTTTTTAAAATTTATGTTTATTGTAAAAATTCCTTTAGAGCCTCATTGCAATCATCTTCTTTTGAATGAGTGCAACTTTCACATCTCTTCTCAGAGATAAGGCACCACCATTCTAGCAAGCTTGTTTCCACTGCATTTTACAGTTTCAACTTATTTCCTTATTGAATAGAATCTCGTTTTACTGTATATCTATTGTTATGTGTTAATCATTGTTTGATAATAATATGTATTCATTTCGTTCTGCAAATATATTCTGGATCATATGGTCATGAAACTAATGGCATTATGACTCATCATATGAAAGAAGCGCATGTAAAAACACTACTAAGTACTAGTCTTGATTTTCAAAAGAAATGGTATGTTTCTAAATGTTGTGCACAATATGTAGTCTCTTTCAATTTCAATGGAAATTCAATCTTTCCTAAAATTCCAAGACTAATGCACTCTAGAGAAAAGTGCAAATGGTTCAAATTAAATACAATTTTTTGTCTTTTCAATATAGGAAAATGAAAATGAAAAAAACAAACTTTATTGTATTTTCAATATAAAGGAATGAAAATGGAAAATCGAACTAATAACCTCTCAGACATCCCTACTGCAATCATAGGAATACAATCCAAGAAGGACACCAAGAAGCTACTACTCAGACCTAAATGAAAGGACTAAAATAATGAGAAAAATAACAAGAAATAAGTTTTCCAAAAATTTAACAGTAACACAGCTTCCTATCACCCTCCAAGCACTCAACAAACATAACAAAGACCGAAGAAGACTCATCAACACTCATAATCCACCCAACAAACACATAAATAAGCTTAAAAGGCATATAAAAAGTTGTACGCGACTATTCAGAGAACAAATGTGTATGTGCGCACCCTAGACACAAACAACCCACGTATGTATGTGCCTCTTCAAGGACAACCCATGTATGCCAAGAAAAACATTGGTTGGGTAGTAATTAATCCAAGAAAATCAGATATACAACAATTTAGAGGATGTTAAGCTACAAGCGACACAAAAACTCAGGCAAATAGAGAGCAATCAAAGAGAAAAATTACCAACTAACCCCAAAAAGGAGAATATCCCCAATGGAGCCACCAATTCTATTATGAGCAATAAATATCTATGTCTTGGGGTAGGACAACAACAGACAAAATGACACCAAAAAATCAACTCAAATCTCAAATATGCTATATAAATAGAAATGCCAACAAAGGAAAGGATGGAATCCTAACTCTTCCAGAAGTTCATAGAAGACCAATGTTGAGCTCACAATACAATTCTTAATACCTAGAACTTGTCCTCAACATCCAAGATACACGAGAATATGGAAAATGTATGAAATGTTATCATATAAAATAATATAATCCATCAACATTTAAAGGAAATTTACCCATGGAACATAATATAAACATTTGCAACATATAATTGGATGAGAAAAAAGTATCTCTATTAATATAATCAACAAGAGTACATAGGTGACAATCTTCTGTATTAACAACTCGTCAAAATCGAGAAACTAAGTCCCTCCACCTGGGCCTTCACCAATTCAATCCTTCATAAGGAAATCTCACAAGTTCTAGGAGTAATTGGGTTCCTCCTTCACAGGATAGGGAGATCTTGGGGGATGAACACAAGGAGATTTCATACTTAAAGGACTAAGGGATGTAGACTCAAGGATGTAATATGAGGAAAACTTTTTACACAGTGTACTTACTCTCAACTTTTCTATTCTTCTTCAAGGCTTGTATATGGATCAATTTATAGCCTCCAAAGTTAATTCAAGGGTGGAATCAGAGCGTTTCCAGCATATGAAGGGAAAAGGGTCATGTATCTCATGACTTGGCATGGAAAATATGAAATATTTTTAATTTTGAGCACAAAACCCGATGTACGCGGGTTGTAATGGAGAAACATACGTATACACAAGTTGTATAACTGTAGCCCACATATATGTACAAATTTTTTAATTTTTGACTTTTGACTAAGAAAAATGGGGAAACTGAGTCTGTAGAGGCAAAGGGTAGGTCACCAATGCATGATGCATAGGGTGTAGAAAATTTTTCTATAACAATAGCCAAAGATAAAGTGTCAAGCATTGAATATCGTTTAGTCTTGAGATATTTTGAAGATGTTTTTAGATAAATCCCAGGACTTCCATGAAAGAGAGACATTGATTTCTCTATTGATTTGATGTCAAGATCTTCCCCAATGTCCAAGACACCTTACAAAATAGGAATGCCATAATTGAAATAGTTGCAAATTCAATTTGACTCATTTTTAAAGAAGGGGTATATACACCCAAGTGTTTCACCTTGGGGAGACTTAGTTCTTATTGTGAAGAAGAAAGATGGAACCTTAAGGTTGTGTATTGATTTCAAAAAGATGAATAACGTAACTATAAAGAAAAAATATCATTTTTCAAGGATTGATGATTTATTTGAGCATCTGAAAGATGCAAGGATCTTTTCAAAGATTGAATTGAGATCAATCTATCATCAAGTGAGGATAAAAGAAGAATATATCAATAAAACAATGTTTATAAAAAGTTATGGGAATTATGAATTCATGGTAGTTCCATTTGGACTATCAAATGCCCCGATTGTTTTTATGTGTCTAATGAATGCAGTGTTCAGGGAATACCTAGACAATTTATAATTGTTTTCTTAGATAATATTTTCATCTACTCTAATTCTAAAGAAGAGGATGAGGAGCATATAAGAATGGTGCTAAAGGTATTGAGGGAGAATAAATCGTATGCCAAGCTAAGTAAGTGCATATTTTATCAAAAGAAGATCCACTGCTTTGGCCATATTATTTCATCAAATGGGATAACAATTGATCTTGAGAAAATAAAGGCCATTAAAGGGTGGCTAACACCAATAAATGTGACATATATCAGATCATTTATGGGTCTTGTGGGTTATTATTGAATATTCATAAAATGGTTTTCAAATATTGCAAGCCCAATTACTTCATTGTAAAAGAAAAAGGTGAAATTTGAGTGGACTCAAAAATGTGAAGAAAGTTTTTAACAATTCAAAAGAATTTTGACAAGTGTGCCCATATTAAATATTTTAGATCCATATGAATACTTTGTAGTGTGCATGAATGTGTGTAAGGAAGGTCTAGGTGGAGTCCTCATTAAAAAATATCACGTGGTATGTTTTGGATATAGAAAACTAAAGGAGAGTAAGAAAAATTATACTACTCGTGATATAAAGTTAGAAACAATTGTACATGCATTAACAATGTGGAGAAATTACCTCATGGGGAAAAAGTTTTATCTAAGAACAAACCATTATGGTCTGAAACATTTATTTGGACAACCAACACTAAATGTCAGACAAACTAGATGGTTGAAGTTCCTTAGTGAATATGATTTTGAAACTAAACATATTAAGGGAAATGAAAATAAGGTGGTTGATGCACTCAACAAAAAATCCCATAAAGTCCATGTTTCAACCATTATCAATTAAAAGATAGATTTAAAAGACAAAATTCTAGAGGAAGCAAATTCATATCATCTTTACTTGCAAATAAAAGAAAACTTACAACAAGAAAATTCACAGTAGAAATTTAAATTTTATGAATTAAAAGAGGATGGAATCATCTTGTATAGAGGCAAGGTGTATGTGCCAAATTCCATGGAGATGAAAAATATCATGCTAGGAGAAATGTACAATGTGTCATATGTTAGGCACCTGAGATATCAGAAATCCATTACAGTTGTGAGAAGACGATATTTTTGGGTGGGGATGAAGAAAGAAGTGTCTAACTACATATCCTGATGTCTAGAGTTCCAAAAGGTAAAGACACAACACAAACATCCAGTGGGGATATTGCATCCATATCCCATTCTAGAATGGAAGTGCGAGGTGGTCATGGTAATTTTTATTACAAATCTTCCCAGGATAGTGAAGCAACATGAATCCATCATGGTGTTAGTGGACAAGTTGACTAAGGCAACACATTGTATTCCAGTAAAGGCAACACATAAGGAAACAAACATTGTAGAGATCTACATGAATAAAGTTGCCCGACCACATGGAGTGCCTAAGGAAATGGTTTAAGATAGAGATTCCAAGTTTACATCCAAATTTTGACAAGGTTTGTTCAAAGGATTTGGGACAAACCTGAATCTTAGTATGACACATCATCTGGAGTTATCTGGACAAATAGAGAGAACTAACAAAATAATTGAGGACATTCTTAGAATGTGTATGATGGATCATCCATCAAAGTGGGAGGATTATATTTATTTGGTTTAATTTTCTTACACCAATGGGTATCATTCCTCATTGAAAATGAGTATATTTGAGGCATTGTATGGAAAAAAGTGTAACACACTAGTAAGTTGGGATAACCCAGCAGAAAAATCCATCATTGCGATAGATTTATTAAAATAAATGGAAGAGAAGATGACCAAGATAAAGAATAATTTAAAGGCTTCCCGAGACAGGAAGAAAATCTATGCAGACAAGAACAAAATTTTCATATATTTTAAAGTGGGATAACATGTTTTTGTAAAAGTGAAAGAAAAAAACAAGTTCGATATGATTGGGTTGTGTCTCGAAGTTGGCAGCAAGATATTGTGGGTCTTTCAAAATCTTAGAAAAAATAGGTCCAGTTGCATACTTTCTATCACTTTATACATCCATGAGAGTGCATAACATATTTCATGTATCATTATTAAACAAATATGTGCTTGACCCTAACCACATAATTGATTGGACTGTGATCCAGGTGGGAAACGAAGGGGATTTCTAGGTGGAACTAGTACACATCCTGAACCGAAAATTCAAAGTTCTTAGGAACAAATCCATAGGGATGGTAAAGGTTTAATGGACCTACTACAGTCTTGAAGATGTAAAATGGGATCATGACGAAACTATGCGAAAGGAATACCCATAATTTTTTGTTGATTTTGAAGAAAGTAGAAGCTAAAAAGCATATATAAGACTCCATTTTTGGAAAGCTAGAATTCTAGAACCTCATCTCAGAAATTATTCATCAATGTCAGGAGCCCAAATAAAAGAATGGTTTATCCCTATGGATTGAAGGAAGTGAAGGGGGCACATTCCTTGTGTCAACAGGTTAAGAAGAATGAGATATTTTGGTTTGGACTGTTGTTGGAGGGTAAAATTTTTCAATTTTTTTATTTATTTTATAACCATTGTAATTTAAATGTGTATATATTTTCGTCATGTGATGTGCATAGGGGATTATGCACAATTTTAGGGAAGTGGGAATGTAACATCCCCACTATACTCCCCAATTTTGTTAATTCATAATGTATATAGGAGTATAGTTGTGGCCAAGTGATGTAATATGCAAAATGTATTTTATGTTTTTAATAAAAATAATGTGATCTCGACTAATGGGAATGGAAAAATATGGTGGTTTATTAATTCAAAATTGAGGGGCATGCCTTAGAGTGTCTAAGAGGGGGACCAAAGGGAAAAGGTTTATGGGTGTTAATCCAAACCTAGTTTTCTAAATTTATCTATCATTGGGGAAAACTTCTATTTCAGTTTGAGTGTGTGAGATCCCAATCATCAAACCTAATGTAAGAGGTTGGGTGTGAGAGTCACATCCCATATTTATTTGGAAGCATGGGGAAGAAGAAATCAACGTTGGGAAGAGTGAAAAGTCAATGGTCTTGGGAAAAGAGAGGAAATTTGTATGGGTAGTAACATGCAGTTTTGGACATTCAGATTTGCATTAACAATAAGAGAGAACAGGGAAGAAGAGATTATGAGTTGGAACAACAAGGCTAGGTGATTTCTAGAGCATGATGGAGAATTTTTGGAGCATTTTGGAGATGAAAATTGAATATCTAGGTTGTCATGCCTGAAGAGTGAACTCTTGGGTGAGTTTCACTATATCAACAAGCGTTTCTTGTTGGTTTGGCTAGTGGTTTTTCCTAGAAGTGAGATTCGTTGAGTTCCTAGATGAGAGATTCCTAGATATCAGTGCTAGAGATACCTTGATAAATGAATGGGACACCCAATGGAATGAGAGAAGTGAAGGGGTACATTCATTGGGTTGGGAAGTTCAAGAGGAATTTCAGGATAATTATAGGAGAAAACCATTTGTTTATGTGATATTGAGATGTGAGGGGACTATAAGAGGCACCCTTATTTTGTCGATTCCTAGCCCCATATTGGGGGTGAATTGTTGTTGATATTTGGAGTATCGGGTCTATGGTTGGGTGGAACATCCTTCCCAAGAAGTTGGTTGCAATTTGTTTTCATAAAAGATAAGTGTTTATCTATTTTGATTATTTACTTATGAGTTCATGGCTGATCATTTACTCTGTGAATGAGAATGGTTTTTATATGTTGTTATAGATGTTTTATCATTTTCATAGATTCTTGTTTATAATTTTTTAATTTCATATAATTATGGGTATAATGTGTTTAAATCGTAGCTGGCAAGATACATGATTTTATTATCAAAATAAAATTTTATTTTTATCTGTTTTTCCATAAGTAATGTTCCTTGGATAGGCTAGGGGACATTACAAGTCTTTATATCCTTGCAGTTCCACTCCATCACCTACAAGAAACCCCAATCCATACTTCATTGTACCTCTCAAGTACCTAAGAACATGTTTCACATCAATCCAATCCACATGCCTTGGCTCTATCATGAACTGACTCAAGGTGTTCACAACAAAAACAATATATGGCTTAGTGTTGATCAAATACATCAAGGACCCTATCATTTTTTTGTATATCCTAGGATCTACCAACCCTGAATCTAAAGTGACCACCTTCTTCAGATTGGTAGCCATAGGCATAGCCATTTATTTACAGTCCTCCATTATGAATCTCCTCAAGATATCAACTTCATACTTCCCTTTTCTAAGGAATATCTCTCTCGATACCTTCCATACCTACCATACCTCTAACCCTAAGAAATAATGCATCAATCCAATGTCCTTCATCTCGAAATCATTAGATAAATATTATTTGCACCCTACAATAATATTCTATGCCCCTGTGCGAAACAAATCATCTACATAAAAAACCAAGATGAGAAGATCCTCTCCAACAAGTATGAAGTACAAGTTAGGATATCCCTCACTCTTGGTAAAGCCCATACTCTGCAAGTATCTATCAATCCTGGAATACCATGCCCTGGGTGCCTTTTTTACTCTGTACAAGGATTTATTTATCATACACACAATATCGAACTTTGAAAGACATGTAACAATCCCCTTAAAAATCAACAAATCCCTGTAGTGTAGGAATCCCAACCTCATGTGCCATAAATCACATGTGTTTTCACTATTGTGTACCAATCTTGCCACCTATATAAATTTCCTTCCCTAACCCCAACAACCACCGCGTTGTTCAGGATAGATTTCTCTGGATGTATAAGTACTTTCCCTCTCTCAAAAGTAACATCAAAAACCATGTCCTCCATAACTGATACTGAAAGAAAATTATTCTTCAAACATGGTACGTAAAGCACATCTTGGGAATATAACAAACCTCTTGAATCGAGCTTGAATGCAATTTTCCCCTCTCCCTTCACTGGATACTTGGCATCATCACCAAGATGCACATGAAAATATGAGTCCTTCTCTTTCACACTGCTAAATATATCCTATTCTTTTGTCATGTGATGAGATTCACCACTTTCCAATAACTAAGCACTCCTTGTAGTTGTGTTGGTAGAAAGGAAAGAAACCAGTGAGTATTCCTTCTCAAACTTTTATGCAAACTCATCAAGTCGTGTCTTCGTTGATGTTTTGATTTGCATATTTCATTTACCCTTATTATTATATGGACATGGAGATTCATAATATCCATTCGTATAACATGAGAAACACTTTATTTTACTCAAGTCCTTCTTTTTCTCTTGGTGTGATGATCCTCCATCATTGTTTCCCTTCTTGCTAGAACCCTTTCCTTTTCCCTTCTTCATATTATTAGCAAGAGCCAATTTCTCATCACTACCTCCATGAAGTTTTCTCTTAGACTCCTCTCCAGTCTCTTACTAGATGGAATCATCCCAAAGTCACTGCCAATCTGGGATATTTTCTTGATAAAAAACACCTTTGAAAAATGGTTCCCATGACCTAGAAATACCATTCAATGCCACATTCACGAGCTCTACATCATTTTTTTTATCCCCTATGTCCACAAGATGATCACACAGATGTGTGATCATCATGAGATAGCTGGTAACATTATAATATCTTGACATCTGCACTTATTTGAGTTTACTCCTTAAGACCATCTTCCTATTCATGTTCTTTCTATAAAATAAACTCACCAAGGAATCAACCATCTCTTTGGTCATATTTTTCTCAAATAGGTGACTAATTAGATGATCCTTCACCTCTTCCAAGAGGACCCTCTCTACTTTGATCTCCTTCTTGTTGTGAGCTTCCAAATTTGTCAGATCCATCGGTGCAGTAACTACTTTTTCCACTAACTCCCAAAGGTTATACTCCTTCAATGCTAAATTTACTCTTTTTTTCCAAGATAGGAAGTTGGATGCTCCATCCAATCTGTCTTCAACTATTAATGGTGTTGTTGTCATCCCTAAGACTGAATAAACTACTCTGTAAACAACATGTTGTTGGAAATTTCAGCTGAATTGACTGAAAACACTTGTATGCGCCTCTCACAACTGAAACCCACATATGTATGTGTCCTTCCTTAAGGAATCCCACATACGTACACATGGGTTCTTACTACTACCCATGTACACATGTCTGTGTCCAAATAGACCTATGTATGTATGCGCATGTCCCTACTTGTTAAGCCCTAATATTGGCTCATTACCCCTTAATTGGGGCATATTAGATTAGTAATATTATTTTATTTATGTCAGCTTTAGGCCATTAGTTGTAATTATACCTCCTAGTCTCCTATATATACCAAGGAGACATTTTCATTTTGAATCAACTTGTACTTGAACATTTAAGTGGGGTAAAAGGAGGTTGCCCCCTCGAAGAGGCTTATTATCTTAAATTCTCTCTTTTCAAAGGCGTTGATTACACTTTTACGAGGGACTTTTCTATTTTATAGTGATATTTGGTTCTTAACATATGGTATGGGAGCTCAAGGTCTTGGTGTTTCATTGCTATCCAGAGACACCTTGGGATTTTCATTATAACTATTTTTCTGCAGTAACTTTTGAAGGAGCGAGCTGGAGGGATATTTGGTAGATGGATGGAGTGCGTTGGGTTCAGCATTCAGCTCTGAGGCCTTATACTTTGAATGTCCATTATATACAAGATAGGGTTCTAGAATCATCACGAACTAATTCGACTACTTGAAATTTTAAGCTATAAAAAGAATTTCTATAACGGTTTCAGACCTTGATCTCAGGAGGATATTTACAAAAATTAATAATGTATCTGTGTGGCTTTGGAATTCACAGGTCATCTTAGGTGCAATTACACCATGTAAGATAGAATTATCTGACTAGTCACATTGACTAGTCTCCAAGAAGGTGTTCAGGTAAAACAATCATAACTTCTTCCTAGGTATCCAAATTGTGTGGAGTACATTGGATGTCATTTGACAATCTATAATTAATTTAGGGTGCCAGTTTTAGAATTTATATCAATTATTTTATGTGGGAGCACACTATACAAGTGAAGGATCTCAGGGACAAAATCAACAAGTTGTCTTGAGTTGCAAGTAAAATTCCACTTGGCACATCAATTTTGATCAAACCTAATAGGTGTGAGAGAAGAAATATCAAAGAAAATACATAAGAGAAAGTTTCCTTTTGAGAGGAGACTAAAAAATTGGAAGATACAACGAGAAGAAATATTGTCAACAAGCGAGAACCACCTCAAAATCAAGGTTCAAAAGTGATACTTAACAACATGCCACCAAAAGGGAACTTCTACACCAAATAAACCTCGAAAATCCTACTTGGACTCTTGATGAAGGTGAAGAAATGCGTGGGGAAATATTGAACTACAACATAAGATGGATTCAATGGAAGCTAAGATGGATTAGATGAAGCTAAGTTGGATACTAAGGTCTATATGGATTCAATGGAAGCTAAGTTGGATACCCCAAGATAGATGGTTTAAAAGGAGATCATGGAAGTATTAGAAAAACATTTTGTACTGAAGACACCAGAAAGTGAAAATACATCCCATGAAATTCATGATGAGGACACAAGTAATATGAATCAATAGTGGAGAAAATCCATCTTTGGTTTGAATATCAACCATTCCTAAGATTGATATGAGAAAGTTTGATGGCAGTTAATCACTTAGATGCTTGATTAGGAACAGTTTTTAGATCTCCATAATGTGCCACATACTCAAAATTTTACAAATTGCTTCTTTATATTTGAACCTAATCAATTTGTATAGTATAGATGGATTTTTCTTGCAAATTACTCGTCACTTGGATAATTTTTGTGGAAGAAATGATAGCACACTATGAGGGATACAGGGAGCAATACCTTCTTATGTCGGTAAATCTCAAACAAAAGGGTTGGATTACCAAGCACATTGAGAACTTTAAAGGGAATTGAATATAAAGGAAGCTGATATTCCAGATGAGCACATGATTGGTGTATTCATAGGAACTTTAAAGGTTATATTCAACATGAGGTTCTGCTTTGAGACCCAAATCATTTGGAGAATGCATTTAAGGTGGCAAGAAATTTGAAAGTAAAAATGGCTATTGCTACTAGAAGGACCAATACTAGCATCTATAGAGAGAGAACAATGCTCCTTCTTCTAAAACACATCAGCCTACAAGGTTGACACCTCTCAACAATTGGAGGAAAGAAAAGCAAAGGTTTATGCTTTGATTGTGACTGACAAATGCAGTGGGGACATAAGTGTGGTGAGAAGAAATTATTCTACATGGGTGTGAGGAAGAAGAACAAGAACAAAGAACCATCTCAAGATGAAAACATAGAAACAATTTATTCAGAAGAGTTGACTCCCATGATATAGGTGTAATGCATTGGCTAAGAATGTAACCTCCTCAAACCCTCAAGATGAAGGATACATCAAAAAGAAAAAGGTAATAAAAGGTCATAATTGATTAAATGATTACTCATGTTTCATTCACTATAAATTAGCCAAGATATCAATTGCTTTGTATCAGTGCAAAAGTTTCAAGTAATGATTGAGATGGAGAAACTATCAATTTCTTAGGAAAAATACAATAAGATCAATCTTACTATGGGGGGAATATCTGTGAATAGTTAATGATTGCTATACCCATGGGAAGTGCAGATGTTGTACTAGGTCTGTGGTTGTCATTAAGAACAATGGTTTTAATTTTCAAGAACTTTTCCATGAAATTTTCATGAGAAAGGAAAAGAAATTGAGTTAAGGGCCTCAGGCTTTGGTAAGGTGATAATCTCTAGCGGCATGACAAAATTGTGCTGAAAAGGGGCATCAAGGCATTATTGCACCAACTATGCTCACTAGATGTTCAAACATCAAACCATTTATTCCTCAAGATCTCCAAAGGATCATTAATAAGCATTCCAAAGTATTTGAAAGGGCTATTCCCAAAGGTCTTCCACCCTTTCAATCATGATCATGAAATTTACCTAATTCAAGGGAGTTTTCCTCCTAACATCAAACCATACAAATACCCTTACACCGAGGAAGGTGAAATTGGCATGGTTGAAGAAATGTTAGAAGTGGGCATCATTCAACCTAGACAAAGTTCTTACTCCTCACCCGATTATTAATGGAATTCAAGAAAGATAGATCATGGCATTAATGTATCCGGACTATAGAGAGCTCAACAAGATCACTATTAAAGATAAGTTCCTCATTCTCATCATTGTTGAATTGTTAGATTAACTACATAAAGCAATCAATTTCACAAAATTGATTGATCCATGTAGTTCATAAAACAATTCATCAATCACGGGAATGAAGGAAGAAGATATCCAAAACAACATTCCAAACTCATGAAGGCCATTATGAATTTTTTGGTTAATGCCTTTTGGCCTTACAAATCACCTTCCACATTCCAAGAGTCGATGAATTCATTTTTCAATCCATTCCTTCGAACATTTGCGTTAGTATTTTTTGATGATATGCTAATCTGTAGCAAGTCTTGGAAGGATCGTAATGAATATGTTGACAAGGTGCTACAACTGCCTAAAGGAGCAACAACTATATGCCAAACCATCCAAATTTTTTTCTTTAGACAAAGGAAGGTAGGTAATTTGGGTCCTTATTGTATCTCATGAAGGTGTCGGGTAGACCTAACAAGTTAATTCCATGATGGACTGAATTGATTCCCAAACATTAAAGAATCTAAGAGGATTTTTTTGGGTTTGACGGAACCTACTACCAAGATTTGTTTGGAACTATGGAAGAGAATAAGCGACACCTTTAACAACTTGCAACTAAGAAGGATGCATTTTCATGGACTCGAGGGGAGGAAACTAAAACTTTGAACAACTTAAAGGGTGATGTGGCAAGCTCCTGTCTTGACCACTCCATACTTCACCAAAAACATTGTTGTATTGGAATGTGATGCATCGAGAATGGAATTGGTGTTGTCCTAATGAGAGGTACAGCTTTTGAGAAGTCGATCCTCAAGGGAAAGGACTTACCAAACCCATTTATGAGAAATAAAATACATGCATTGAAGAAATGGAGTCCCTACCTAATAGGTGAGCCTTCAGGGTCAAAGAAGCAGATCATGATAGTCTTAAATACTTCTTGAACAAAGACTATCTTTAGAGAAGGACAACAAAATGGGTAACGAAGATATTGGGTTATGATATTGAAATCTCGTCATAAAGGAAAAAATGTTGTGGAAGTGCACTCTCAAGAAGGTGAAGATGTTGAGGCACTTTCTCTGTTGCTATCTTGATCATCAACCCAACCGATTGGATAACTGTAAAGGGATGAATGGAAGAATGGCGAAAAGTGTGGACCCTCATTGAAAGTTTGCAGCAGGATCACAGGTGCATAGAATTATTTGATGAAAATTTCATATGAATTTTCAAAGATAAGCCTTTATATGCAAAAGAAATCAACTCAACAAAGGTTCTAATGGGTGCACACCTCTCTAGTAGGAGGGCACTTTCAGGATTTTTGAAAACCACCATAGAGTCAAGAAGGTTTTTTGGGATGGCACTTAAGCGATGTTCAAAAGGTTTGTGGAAGAATGTTTGGTTTCAAACAAAATAAGGTGGAAGCGGTAGACCCGAGGGTCTTTACAATACTCCATCCCAGGTCAGTTGGGAGGAGGTTTCCATTGATTTCATCATAGGGTTACCAAGTTTGAAGGAAAGAAATTATCATCATGGTGATTGTTGATAGGCTTACAAAGTACGCACACACTTTGTACCTCTCTGTCCATAAAGCTAGTACAGTTCCACACCTTGCATTTCCATGGAGGAACTAATTCAAAGCTACATAGCAGCTAAAGGGTGTGTAGTGTGAGAGATCCCATCTTCTTTGGACATTTTTGGACATAGTATTTTCTTGTTTGGGTACTCAATTGAAATATATCTATAATCCTATCATCCCCTCAATCACGATGGAAAAGCAGAGATAGTGACAAATGCGGAAGGATGCTTAGCCGTTGCTTTAATACCACAATAAACAGCCTAATAATGGTTCAAATTGTTACCATTGGTAGAATGGTGGCATAACACTTCCTTTCATCTTGCAACAAAATGACACCATTTATGGAACTTTTATGGATACCCACTCTTCCATCACTTCTTCTCTAGAAAATATAGAGTTCAAGCGGTGGAAGATCACATAGAGAATCAGCAACAAGTTCTCTCCAAATCTTAAAGGACAACTGACCATGGCACAAGAGTAAGCATGAGAGAGCAACAAAGCGGTCTAACAACTGGCAGGTAAATAGGGTTTTAAGGTAGGGGATTTAATTTTTGGAACTACGACCACTTTCATGATATCAAACAAGCCAGAAAGGATAATACGATTATCCACCAAAGTGCCCACCATGTGCTATAGAGATTGTTTTGAAAATTGTTTTCTTGCATTTCAATTGGGGTTACTTGCATCTACAGTGCGCTAATTTTCCTTTCTTCTTCAACAAGTTCTCAGCTACCAGATCCCCAGTTCAAATCCTTGAGGAACTTGGTGAGGAAAATCATATTGGAGGTCCATGGAAACAGAATTATTGGCAGGATATTCTAAATATATTCACCATTGCATTCATCCCTAAATAGGCCAGAATTCGCCAACTGAGGATATTCTAAATATATTCACCATTGCATTCATCCCTAAATAGGCCACATGTAGACAATTTTAATCATGTGTAACTAGGCCATTGCCAATGTGCATCTATCTTTAAACACATCATCACAATAATGATATGTGAAACATGTTGACATTTTTCAGCAAACTATAGTATATAATGATTCAATCACATGCATGTAGTACCTCCATAATCAATATAAACACATCAATAGTAATATAGACAAACTACATACCACAATTCATTACCAAATGCTATGAACATACATCGAATATTAATTAACATATTGTATAAATATCTTCATCACGATGCACACTAGGAGAATTCCCTATAGTGACTAGTATAGGTTTAAATTAAATAATCATACACTGGGGTAAAATAGGGATTATTAGATTTATAAAAGAAAGTAAAAATTAAATAGGTAGCTTCATTGGAACACTTTGCAATCATTTCAATGTTGACCATTTTTAAGGTCAATAGGTTCTAACACTATGTTTGAGTAGTCATTCTATATATTTTATGGAAACATAGTATAAAGACATTTAGTTGCATTGCATTTTATGTGGTTTCCTTTTCCTTTATAGAGAATATCCTTAAGGATTTCTCTATGTAAGTCACAGTTAAAAACACTCCCCTTCTATAAAAATAAGTGGGGCTAATCCTTAGAAGCACAATCAAAGTTGAAGACCTATAATTGTGGTTGTTGGTAACTTTCTTGTATTATATTTTTTACTTAATACAGGTAACATTTTTTCAAACAAAATACTTTAAATAAACCAATGTTTATAAAAAAATCATTTAGCTATTATATAAATTTGATAAACATTTTACAATATTGAGTAACTAAAACAATTGAAATTTTCAAAATACAAGTTTGAGACATGCCCATTTGACTATAGCATGTGGTGGATATCTCCTTGTCCATGATGAAAACTATAGAAAAATGAGAAAGTAGACATAATTTCCACACATCTCTCCTTCACAAATCATGGCTTATTGATGTACAACCTTCAATCCTCACTCCTACATGGTGAAACGACAGATATGGGTCCAATGGTATCTCCAAAAGACTAGAACATTTCCTATTAGCTTCCAAGATGGTTGATGGTCACCATCAATTCAGCTCGTGGGCTGAATTTTCAATGATCTATGATCATCAACCAATATGTTTACAAATTGAAGGTCCCCCACGACCATCTGCGACACCCTTTAAGTTCAACTGCACATGGATTGAAGACCCCTATTTTATCTCCCTTATATACACAACCTGGGTGGAATTACAAGAGTGGACTGATTCTTCTGCTATCCTTCTGCTCTGTGAAAAAATTAAATATCTGAAGCAGGTTGTCGTTAAATGGAAAATAAAAAAGAAACAAAAAATGAATGTTGACCTAGTTCATTTAGAACAAAAAATTACGACACTCTTTGCCAACAGTCCTTCCCATTTATTTGATGCAGAGGATTTGAATACTCTTTAGGATCTAACACAAAAGAAGAATGAGATTTTATCACTTGAAGAAGCCACTTGGAGACTCCAAAGTCAGGCAACCTGGATTGAAAAAGACAATAAGAATACTAATTTTGTTCACAAGTATGCAACTCAGAGGCACAACCATAATACTATATGGGACCTAACTTATGCTGAAGGGAATTTATTCCCAACTGAATTTGAGTTACACTTGCTAGCCTTTAATCATTTTAGATCACAGTTCAAAGCCACTGAGTCTGAAAACATTGATTTACAGCTTGATCTACTGAAGACGGTTCCTCGTTTCTTCAAGGAATATGATAATGTGACCATAGGTAAACCTGTTACACTCTCTGAGATAAAACACACAGTATTGACATTATGCCCAAAGACAAAATCCTTAGACTAGATGGATGGACTCAGGAATTATTTCAGCACTTCTTTGGTATCATGGGTTTAGATTTGCTTAGAGCTGTGGAAGAGTCTCGCCTCACAGGAATTGTCCCAGGAGCTCTAAATGCAACGTTATTCACTCTAATTCCTAAAGTTTATAAGCCTATCAATTTCAATGACTTCAGGCCCATTGCATTGTGCAATTTCTCCTACAAAGTCATTTACAAGATTATTGCCTCCCGAATCAAAGATACTCTAGCTAACTATATATCCACTGAAAAATTTGTCTTCCTAAAGGATAGGCTGATTTTTTATGCTATGGGCATCACCCAAGAATGCCTCCACTCGAAAAAGTTGAGAAAACTGAACTCGGTCATCTTAAATCTTGATTTGAAAAGAGATTATGAAAGTGTTAGTTGGCAATTACTCCATTTACTACTTGACCAGATTGGACTTGATTGGAATGTCATTAAATGGATCATGGGCTGCATTACCTCCTTCAACATTGTAGTTCTAGTGAATGGAATCCCCATAGATTTCTTGCGTTGCCACAGGGTATTTGTCGGGGTTGCCCATTGTCACCCTCGATTTTCTTGCTTGTTATTGAAGTGCTCATCAGAATGATGACACAAGCAATGGAGACGGGAACTTTTCAAGGACTAAAATTCATTGTTGGCACCTTTATGTCTCACCTTATGTTCATTGATGATGTCCTCATCTTGGGCTCCAGGAAACTTGAATACTAGAAAACTCTTAAAACTATCCTATCAAATTTTTTTGTTTCTACAAGAATGTCTATTAACTGCCACAAATCTGTTTTTATTGCTCAGAATATCGATCTAATAACAAGGATCTTCCTTCTAAAAGAATTCGATATTCAAATTGAAACTCTCGATCATGGGATGAAGTAACTCGGATTTTCTCTTAAAGTAAACAACTACAGAGTTAGCTATTGGATGTGGCTTATTAAGAAGATTGATAAGAGGATTGGGAATTGGACCTATCGTTGGCTCTCCTTGGGCAGAAGAATCACTCTGGGAACTTTATTTTTACAAAGAATCCCAGTTTATTAGCTCAACCTGGCGAAAGATCTGACTTCTGTGCTCCATCACATCCAGCTTATGATTGGTAGATTTATCTAGAAAGGAGGTAAGAAAGGAACTGGATACCACTTTACTAAATGGAAAAATCTAGAAAATCCAAAACATTTTGGAGGTTGGGGAATTAAACACTTGACTTGGTTCGCTCGATGATGCAGGAGAATCCCTCACGTCAAGCGAGCCAGTGCAGAAGCAGAAGACAGCTGGAAGGCGTCCAACACAATTTTTTGAAAAAAAACCACCTTGAAACTATTGCATGAACATTAATGAGGAAATTTAATGAAGCACACTTGTAAATGTAATAATACCTTGAGCGCCCCACTCTAGTCTGAAGTAGATGGAGGCATTTATAGTAGTTAATGTAGGTAGATAGGATTTTCAGTTCTAGATTAGACAGTTTTAGAAGAAAAGAGGGAAACAGGATATAGACACCCTCATTGGGCATTGTAACATAATTCTGAGCACTGAGAAGAGAAGCAGAGAGCTGTGTAGAAACACCCATGTATAGTTATTTGGATTAATAGAAGAAATTGATTCAAGTTCATGGCATTGTGCTTGTTCTCTGTGTATGTGTGTTAATTGATATGCTCATGAGTATTTACTTCCTGTTATGCATTTGTTGTTATGCTGTGTATATGATTTCATGTGTTGAGATTGAAGTTTGAAAGGAAGTAGAAGAAATGAGTTTCAATTGTTTCTCTATCTGAGCAAGGATTTCTGCAAGGAGTTCAGTTGAATTCGTCTGCAAGGAGTGCATTGACAGAAGGCTCGGATAGTTTAACTCTTGTTCTCATTCATCTAGAAGTGAAATTGGGTTATACGAGCCGTGCAAGGAGTGCACAGGCTAAGGAGAGTCTTAGCTATGAATATGAGCAAAGTATTGAAGGACTGCTACTACAGGTGTGCGCAAAGTCGAAAGAACTCAACACTTGAAGGTGTTTGAGAACTGCCACAAGGAGTGCGTGCAAGGACCCTCTTTGAGGTTGAAAGTGTGAGAAAGATCAGGAGGGATAAGGCTTCCAAGCTCGTTGAAGAGGAGCACAGAGAGTTTGTGTGTGGGAGTGTTTGAACAGGGACTGCAAAGTTACACGCAGGAGGACCAGTTTTTACAGAGGAATACTGGGTTCACCCGTAGAAGACATCCAAGAGGAAGAGATCGACGGTTAGGATCTTGTGGAGGAGATTTGCAAAATCCTGTCAGTCATTGGATCTGCCAAAGAAGCAAGAAGGTTACGGCCACGTTCGGAGTCCAAGCTCTAGGGGTCGTGAGCCGTTGGATTGTTGATCAGTCAACCATCAACCGTCTGATCTGACAAGATTTGCATAGGGTTTAAACCCTCGTGAGCAGAGTAAGAACCCCAAGAGGCGTCGGGATATCAAGTCATYGGGAGTCAAGAAATCGGAGTTCCTAAGGTCGTGAGAGTCGGGACATCAGAAGTCTCGAAATCCCAATGAGTTCAGAGTCGTCCATCTGTTGGGACAGGTGGCACGGATCGAGAGTCCTTTGGAATTCCGGAGTTTCAGAAGACAAGAATCCGTGACTAGTTGAATCCTGAAACGACAGAAGGATCACAGCCAGAGGATCTCAGGGAGGACTTGCATCATGTGGTCGTCTAGATCGGGGATGCGGTCATCAAGGTTCAGGTCAGTGAGTGTTCATGGTCTTGTAAAGTCTCGAAACAACGAGGACTGATCTGAACCATCCATTCATTTTGGACGCGTGTCAGAGATCTGAAGGGAGTCAGAGTTCGGTATTTTGGAGGCGTCTAGGACATCAGAAATCATGAAATCCTGAGAGTTAAATGGGACCGTCCATCAAGGGAGGACACCTGGGAGCAATCGAAACCATCGAGAAAAGTCTCAACAAGGAAATCATCTATCGGTGTTTGGGTCATCGGGATATCGAGGATCCTGGTGACAAGGTGTTTATGCATTTTGGAATCGCGAAGCTCGAAACCTCGATAAGGAGGAAAGTCCGTTGTGTGAGGGCCAACTGTCAGCAAACCGGAGAGTCGGGATTCGAGGAATCGGGAATCCCGTGGTTAAGTGGTTTTCAACATTTTAAATCTCGTAGCCCCGACGAGGGATGAGACTGCAGTCACGGGGATAACGGTCATATGGCCCAAAGCTCATATCTAGGAGGGCTAATGAGTAAAGAGCACGTCGGGATTCAGCGGATCGCGAGTCCTGAGGATGATTGCATTTTGGCATTAGAAATCCCGAAACCCTGATGAGGAATATGACTGCGGTCATATAAGGAGAGGTCACGTGGACCAAGAGCTTATCCTGGAGGGCTAACGGGAATTTGAGTGCATAGGGATTTTGAAGTCAGAAACCCCGACGAGAAGGAATATAAGGCTGTGGTCTTATAGAAAGTGGTTGTGCGGACTAAAGGATTAGCCAGGTGGGGATAAGGAAATAAAGGAGCATATCGGGGATTGGGGATCAGTAAAGAAAGTTGTTTGGACATCACAAGTGTTGAAATCCCAATAGGAGGAACCCTGATAACAAAAGGCCAGCGTTGTTTTAAAAGAGAGAGAGACCCCCGTGAGAGAGTTGTTGTGGGTGAAAATTTCCCGATAGGGAATTAGAAGAACCTTTCAGTTCTTTGGGCTAAGGAAGGAGGAAGGATCCTGTGAGCAGACGTTCCTAGCGGGCGTGCCTGCATCAAGTGGTATCAGAGCTTAGAAAATCTTATTTTCTTTCTGTAGCAGGGAGAAAGAGAATTCACCATTTCGCTAAGGAGAAGGGATAGACAATCACCTGATCCAGAGGAGGAAAGGGAGATGCCCTAAGGTAGGGGTAGGCAAGTGCAGAATCCAGACATGGTGAGAGAAGTGCGTAATCTTCGTGCCAGAATGGAGGACATGGAACATCACAAAGGCGCAAAGTTGATGAAGGAGATATCAGTGAGTCCGAAAATGAAGATGATGTTGGACATGGAGGAGAAGAAACCCCAGCGAAAGATGCAGCAAATGAATGCTTACTTAAAGTTGTTGCAAGAATGGGTGCAAAGGTGAAAATGGACATTCCAGTTTATGATGGAAATCTGGATGTAGAAGAGCTTCTAGATTGGATTAGAGCTCTAGACACCTATTTTGACTATGAAGATATTGAAGAGGACAAGAAATTTAGGCATGCCATCACGATATTGAAAGGACATGCAGACTTGTGGTGGGATGAGCTACAAGCTGACAGGCGTTGCCAAGGAAAGCAGAAAATTTAGAGATGGGACAGGATGATTGCAAAGATGAGGGAAAAATTTATTCCTAGGGACTATCAAATTTCTCTGTTCAGGAGGATGTAGAACCTAAGATAGAAGCTGATGACGGTAAAGGAATATACTGAGGAATTTTACAGGTTGAATATCAGGGTAGGTCATCGCGAAAGCAATGACGAGAAAGTGGCCAGGTATATGAATGGCCTGAGATATGAGATTCAGGATGAAATGAGAATGGAAACCATACGAACGATGGAGGATGCTTATCAGATGGCTTTAAAAGTGGAAGAGAAGCTGGGCCGAAAGCAGAGTCAAGGAGGTCGAGGTAGAAGTCAGCCCAGAGGCAAAGCAGTTTCCTAGGAAAGAACCTAGAAGCCCATAGACGACTGGAAGAAACCTCAGACTCAAACAGAGAGAGGTGGAAGCTCACAGTGAGGGTGATATGCTGAACATAGAGAACAACATACTGAGAAAAGAGGAGGATATGTTGATAATAATAGGTTTCCTTGTACCACAGGTAGAGGAAGAGGAAGAGGTGGAGTAATTACATTCTTCACATGTGGAAAGAATGGGCACAAGTCATTCGAGTGTCCAGAGAAAAAGAAGGAAAGTGGAGAAACACACATCACTGAAGCACAGAGGCGAGATGTTGAGGCAGAGGACACTGAAGGTGGAAGATCGTTGATGATGCGAAAAGTCCTTTTAACACTAGAGAAAGAGGTGGAAAGTTCAGTCCAAAGGACCAGACTTTTCATAACAGCTTGCAAGACCAAGGGTTGGGCATGCAAGGTCATTGTGGACAATAGTAGCACTGATAATCTCGTTTCAACCGAGATGGTAGAAAGACTGGAGCTTGAGATGACTGATCATTCAAGTCCATATAAAGTTTCGTGGCTACATAAACGACATCAGGTAAATGTCACCAAACAGTGCTTAGTTGAATTTAAGATAGGAGGATATAATGATAATATTTTATGTGGTGTTATTCCTATGGATGTTTGTCATCTATTGTTGGGTAGACCATGGTAATATGATAGAAATGTGATTCATGATGGGAGGATGAACACATACACCCTAGAAAAGAATGGGAGAACTCATATGTTGCTTCCAATAAAGGATAAGGAGGTGAAGCCAGAAGTAAGAAACATAGTACTTCTCATGAGTGGGAAGGAACTCCTTATCGAGGTTAAGAAGAAGGAGGATCCACAATTCTTTGTGGTCAGAAAACCGAGAATTGTTCTAACTAGCACAAGAGTGGATCATTTGCCAGAAGAAGTTCAGGGACTGCTGGAAGAGTTCGCTGATATTGTAGTGGATGAATTACCTCGTTCGTTTCCACCAATCAGGAGTGTGGGTCATTACATTGATCTCATAC
>SNQJ01S0013791.1:0-12366 GCA_010110895.2 Picea sitchensis
TGAGCATTGTTCGACTTAAAAAAACAAGAGTCTATGTTACTTTAACATAACTCTTTGATTAAAAACAAAAAAAACTCTACACAATTATCAATTTCTACACATTTATCTTATTCCTAATATTAATCTGAAGTACTAGTATGGACATCAGATAATTAACATTCCAAAAATAAATGTTTTTCCCCTCCGAAGAAGTCCTCATCGTGCACACATATTCGTTTAATTTCATTTTTCTACATGTCATCATGTGTTTTAGCATTTTTCTTAAAGATTTAATGCAACGTGATTCAATATTATCGAGTGAAAATGCAAAGTTGGGAAATAAGTTTTTGAGAATTGGGTGTTTTTCGTTTTTAATTTCCAATTTGGGTGCTTAATTTCGACCGTTTGGTGTTGTCGAGATCCAAAATATAGTTTACTTCCTTGCGTTATCCACAATTGAAATAAAGTGGCGCCTTGCTCATATGCTTCGCATCATAGGATATGCGTACTAGTTCCTTTGGTGCACATTCTCTCTCTAAACCCTCGCCTAACAGTAAGAAAGGAAAACACAAGATTGTTCTCTCACTCGTCTTAGCAAAAACGAAAATCAATGTTACACAAGAAAAATAGATAATGCAAGATTCACAGAACCTCATCAGATGTATTAGTGGATTGTATCCCTTCTTAAACAATCAAGGCGATATGCTACAAACGGTAAATGTCGCTTTATTCTTCTTCATTTCTCTGCGCAATCAGATTGGCAAGAGAAATTTCCCACAGCGTTTACTGAGACAACTAACTATTCACTAAAATAGACATCTCCATTATTTACTTAGACTGGCGAATGATTTATTACAATAAAAGACTGACTGACGCTGACAACGATCAAAAAACTATTATGGCATTACTTCTCCTTCTCGCCTTTCCTGCTTTGGATGACTTGTACTTTGTTGTGCGCTTCCTAAGGAAGGTCGACGTCCTTCCTTATTGGTCCAATTCTTCCCTGTTTAGATCCGGAAGCGTCCCTCCTATCGCCACCAACAGAGGGAACTTTTGTTGCACTGTCTCGATTGTCATCCACTTGTCCTGTCTCTAGAGTTTTCCATTGTTGACCGACCAGGTATGAAATAGGATGTTGCTTGGCACAATCTTCTGTTACCTGCAAGGAAGATGCGACTGGAGTCTGTTTCTGTGATAAATTATGAATGCCACTATGGTCAGGCTGTTGCTCTCGATGTTCATCTGTTGATCCCGACAGAGTCAAAATGAGAGGCATCTTTATAGGCGCTCGATACTGAGATCCAACAGAGAGCTCGAAATGTAAGAAGTATGTGGAAGAGTGAGTGGCCCTGTTGTAAGGGTGCCACCTCTGCAAATCCGACATCCGGAGGTGGAATTTTTTGGCGTAGTGGTATTAAGTCACTCATTGACCTCCCTGTTTATGCATCGCTCCAAGAGAAATTAGAGAGGAAATATGGGGTAAGGGATAACGATCTTTAATTGTTTCTTGGGTGCAGGAATGGTAAGCTATAACTAGAGGATGTTCGATAGTGTCTTGCGTAACCGGTAGAGATGATGGAGCATTGGGTAATGATGTGCTAGGAATGATATCAATGGATGGATCAAGGGCTCGAGAGGGTGGGAGCCTTGACGGAGACTGCGAGACATTGCCAAATTTCGGGAGTAGAAGGAGTATTGTGGGAGGTGTCGTATTAGTGAGGTTCTCGGGCTGAACATGGTGGGTCAAACAAAGAGAGACATTGTTGGTATTGAMAACATGGTGAGTAGCTACRGTATCGGTTCGTGGCGGTGGTGAAGTGATAGAATATGAGGTAAGTACATAGGTGCACCCAACCTGTTTAAGGTGGTAAGGATGAGTCTTGGCATGATACACCGCTTGTCGGTTTTGTTTGTAAGGAAGACCGAGAAGGAGATCAACACAATCTAACAGTGAAATGTCCCAGATGACATTTACACGAGAAGGACCGATGGTCAAAGCGAAGGTGTAACTGTGAGTAATAGTAATGTGGGGAACGCCCTTCTGTACCCATCCACGATAATGTGTATGGGGGTGTGGATGGAGGCAGTTGGAGATGTTGGACTAATTCTTGTGATATCAGATTCATTTACTGTCATTGTCCAGACTGAGTGTGGTGAATTCATTCTTAATTTAGTAGTATTAAGAATGAGGGCGTTAAGACAGCTTTGGTTCTTTCTTGAGAATCATCCAGAATGGGGGGTGGGTCAACCCGTTGGGGTTGGTGAGAGATATGAATTCTGGTTTGTCGGGAAAATCAGTGGGTGTGGCGTCTGCAAACAACTTATGATGGGGTGGCTATTTTTGATGGCTCGACGGTCCACAAAGTTATGGGAGTTGGTCTGGTGAGAATTACACCAAACTACACTTTTGGTCGTCGGCGAGGAAGAAAGATAAGGTTGAGAATGAGAAGGAGGTGCGTTATCAGGTTGGGTTTGATTTGGCGGATATCAAATGTGAGGCGACACCTTTCTCTCTATGGTGAACGCCCGTAAGAAATCCTTATCGAGATGGTATTTGAAAAAATGTCTTACTCCATTAGGAGGGTAACAATAAACCCGAGAGTGAACTTAATTATTAATACGCGGTTCAACTTGAAATGCTGTTTGGATGCATATATTCTGAGAAGACATCGATGTATCCTTGATTGATTGATTAGAAGGATTGTGGTATAACCCTTGGCGAAAATTATGAATATATCTTGGAGGGTAGAAGCGTTCCCTCAATGGATGATAGAATGTATCCCACGATGCAATGCGGTCATTTTTTGGGTAAGATGGTGTACTGAGCTCGACGATCAATTCATACGTTTCCAATTATGTGTCCCACCAGTTTTGTGTTGTTCCTTATAGTTGAAGGATGGATATCTACAATTTGGTGGCCTTCCACCTTATCTGACTCTTGAAGTAAGTGTAGAGCTCACGAATCAAGAATCAATTGTCTACGCATTCATTTGGTCAGGAAAATTTGGTATCTGAAACGGTGTCCAGCTCGATGGTCGATTGGAGATCTTTGTTTTTGAAGTTGAATCATTTCTTGGAGAGCCAACACCAAGTATGCAACTGGATTTGATGTGGTTGCGTTGGATTCTTCACTGGAGGCCTCTCTTCGAGGCGACATTGTTGGAAGGAACCGAGTATACCTTGAGGAGGGTGTGAGAGTAACCCCGAGAAGGGTGAAATGAATGGTGTGAACAAAAGCATGAGAATAGGTATGAAGACCCCAAAAAAAATTTTCAATATGGTGGATGAAGTTCTTGGTCCAAGGAAAGAACTTGCTTCGATACCAATTGATCTGATAGTGTGATGGCATCTTATACCATGGAGACTCGTTTTTCTCTGAATGCACGCTCGGATAGTTATGAGTGAGGGACCCTCTCAGTGGACTAAGCGAATTGGAAGAAAGGCGAGAGGAGAAGTAATGCCATAATAGTTTCTGATCGTTGGCCGATCCGATCTTTTATTGTAATAAAGCATTGGCCAGTCTAAGTAAATACTTGGCAATGTCTATTTTAGTGAATAGTTAGTTTTCTCAATAAACGCTGTGGGAAATTTCTCTAACCAATCTGATTTCACAGAGAAATGAAGAAGAATCATGAGAGCCACCGTTTGTAGAATATCGCATTGGTTGTTTAAGAAGGGATACAATCCCCTAATACATTTGATGAAGTTCTCTGGATCTGATAGTGTGAGGGAGTCTTATACCATGGAGACTCATTTTTCTCTGAATGCACGATCAGATAGATATGAGTGAGGGACCCTCAGTAGACTAAGCAAATTGGAAGATTAACGCAATCAAGGAAGAAGGAAAAAGCTACTTTCTGGATATAGACGCATTGTATATTCCTTATGTTGTCCACCAATGGACTGAAGGGGCGTATTTCTCATACGTTTAGCATAATAAGAGATGCGCAGTAGTTCCTTTGGTGCACATTTTCTCTCTCAATCCTCACGTGGCAGTAAAAATGAAAACACAAGATTGTTCTCTCACTTTTGCTAAGACGAGTGAAAATCAATGTTACACAAGAGAAATAGCGGAATCGCGCAATATTCACAAAACTAAATGAATTGTATTAGAGGATTGTATCCCTTTTTAAACATTCAAGGCGATCTTCTACAAACATTAATTTTTTCTTTATTGTTCTTTATTTCTCTGTGCAATCAGATTGGAAAGAGAAATTTCCCGCAGTGTTTAATGACACAACTAATTGTTCACTAAAATAGACATCGTCATTATTTACTTAGACTCGCGATGCTTTATTACAATAAAAGACTACTAATGCTATAACAACGATAAGAAAACTATCAAAGCATTACTTCTCCTTCTCTCCTTGCTTGTTGTGGATGACTTGTACTTTGTTGTGCGCTTCCTAAGGAAGGTTAAGGTCCTTCCTTATTGTTCCACACATCAACACACACGTCCATACCTTTTTATCCAATACAAATGGTGAGGATCCACATAGATTCCACATGGAAGTTAAGTGGATAGTGGGTGAGAAAGACCTATAAACTTTAAGAGACTATAACTTATAACCATAAAATCAAATTTTATCATATTTATAGTTGTTGTAAATCTCTTAAAGAGTAGAATAGATCTATGATCTCAAGGTTATGTTTAGAAGGGTGTTTAAGGGAGGAAATGTCGACACCCCACTTCCCTAGGATGAATAGGGAGTCTAGTGTGTTACAGTTGGGAAGATTAGGGAATATCTATGCTTGTGCGTTGATGGATTTCTGTGTACTCTACTAGTGGATAGAAATTATTTCCTTCAAGTAATTTAAGTACGATCTTCCTTCAAGTCATTTAAGTACGATCTTTCTTCAAAAATAGCTTTTTAGATATTAAAATAATAACAATAGTAATTTTTTATCATTGAAGGTTCAAGATAACAAATAACTTATCCTATGTAATTTATGCTTTCTATGTATTCTATGAAGGGATTGAAATTTCTTTCCTTAAAGCCATCCATTAACTTTCTAAAAACAAAAAATATTAAAAAAAGAAATATTTATCATGAAAGGTTCCAGATAACAGATCACTTTCATAGGTAATGATATCTTTAAATCTACACAATGAAGGATGGTAATAGATTTCCTTTGATTCATTTCACTTAGAGAAGCATGATGCACTACAACCGAAGTGGAAAACAAGTGTCACGGCAGAGGATTTGAGCTAAAGATCACAACAGATCTTTTTTGTTGGATCTATTGAACTTTGGGAATGTCTGTTAATTGTCATATGGTTTGGGAAGAGTCATCATAATCTGCAAAGAATGGGGTTCTTGGTAGAAGTCAGTCGAAAAGTTTGGTAGTGACTTATGTTTTGAGCAGGTTAAACCAACTTACTATCCACCACACAAATATGATTTGGAAAGGTACGGGCACCGTCAATTTCAATAAGTTTCGACCATTTGATGTTGTTGAGATCCTGAATTTAGTTTTGAGTTCAATTTTTAGGTTCTATTGGGTTTTCCCTAGTTACAAACCCGTTGTGTGCCATGTCCAATGGAACGTCACTTGCCACATCAACACACACATGCCTACCTTGTCATTTGGTACATATGATGAGGATCCACATGGATTGGACATGGAGGTTAAGTGGATAGTGGGAAGGAAATACCTAGAAACTTTAAGAGACTATAACGTATAACCCTAAACCTATATTTTAACATATTTATAGTCTTTCAAAAACTCTTAAAGACTAGAATAGATCTATGATCTCGAGTTTATGTTTAGAAGGGTGTTTAAGGAGAGGAAATATCGACACCCCACTTCCCTAGGATGAAAAGGGGGTCGAGTGTGTTACACTTGGGTAGATTAGCATATATCTTTGTTTATGCAACGATGTATTTCTATGTACTCTACTAGAGCATGGAAATGTGTTCCTTCAGGTGATTTAAGTATCATTTTTCTTAAAAATTAATTTTTTAGATATTAAAATAATAATAATAGTAATTTTTTATCATTAAAGGTTTAAGTTAACAAATAAATTATCCTATCTAATTAGTTCTTTCTAAGTATTTTACGAAGGGATGTAAATTTGTTTCCTTAAAGTCATCCAACAACTTTACAAAAACAAAAAAAATTATAAAATTAATCTTTATCATGCAAAGATAACAAACTCTTAAGTAATGATATATTTATATCTATGCAATGAAGGATGGAAATTTCTTTCCTTTGATTCATTGCAGTTAGAGAAGCATTATTCAATACAACCCAAGTGGAGAAAAAGTGCCATGTCCAAAGGAAACATTATGAACTAAAATGGAAAAAAGTTTGAGGTTAGATGTCTAATAGATAACTATTTTTTAATTTCCATCCTCCAATCTTAAAGTCAAAATATCCATCTTAATCGAGATATTTTAACCAACTAGAAGTTTACATTGTAGACATGTTTTGTTTTCTATCATACCTCTTAGTGCTTAATAGATCCGGGGTTGAGAAAAAAAAATAAAATCCATGTGTCCTTCATGGTCCAAGACAATAAATCACCTATCTTGGTAAATGCTTATAACTCCACCATGAATTGAGCCATATGTTAGGGGATATGTTTGAAATGCATCCAAACAAGACACCCATTAATCTTGAACTAACTCCATATGGTTCTTCCTTTGGAAAAATTACCTATTGAATGTAATATTCTAAATGGATTGAGCTAACAATTTATTGAACAAGGGAGGGGCATACCAATTATGGATCCCCCTTTTTTATGATACTAAGTGTGTTGTCTTCAACATTTGATGGAACCACTTCCACAACCCAAGCAATGCCATTGAAAAAGGAAGCAAAGAAACCACCCATATTATAAACATTCATGTCCATGTTGTTTCACTTTGCATGCATTTTAACTAACTAAAATAGGTTTATACATAAAAAGTAAACGAGACCTCTTGGTTTCACATAAGAATAGATTTCAAAGAGACCTCAAGGTTCTAACCAATTTGAGAATTTATATAGTACTATACTTATTCCGATAGAATCAAGCACCTTAAACAATGAGCCATATCAAATATTGTTGTTGGGTATGGAAGCCCACAAAATGTTAGGATCCCAATCATAGGTGCAACACTGCACTCTAAATCAAACTACACATGTGCCTCATATGAATCTCTGACAAATAAGACCACTATGCTGAGAAACTGCATCTCATCCATGAATTGCATCTCATTAGTAACCTTCTAAACCAATTAAACAAAAAAACATCCATAACATTCTAAACCAATTAAACAAAAAATCGTTTAAAATTTCAAAATCATGAAAAATATTTAATTTTTTAACTCTTAAATATAATATCTATTAATTTTTTAAAAATGACATTAAAAAAGTCTAATTAGATAAATTAGTGTTTTAAAAAATAAAACTAAAAATATACTCCTTTAACTCCCTTTCTTTGGGACCAACAAAACTTTGTCTATATATACTATAAACATATAGTATTCTTAGCCATAGGTCATATTGAAAGACAACCCATGCTTTACTTGTACGAAAGATCAGGCAAACGTTGTAAGCAAACTTCATTTTTGTTTATAACCAAACTCCATTTTTGTTTTTAGAAACAAAAAGTAATGTAATTCAATATAAATAAAAGTTAACGACATTCAATGGAAAGAATAAAAACATTGATCCATATAATATTTCTGTTTACAGAGCCCATAGAGCGGTTCTGTAAACAGAAATATTATCCATGTTTCTGTAAATAGAAGATCCATGTTTCTGTTTACAGAGCGGCGAGCTCTATTTTTGTTTATAGGTGAAAAGCAGAACACGAGCTTCACAAAATCCATTATTTTAGTATTGAAGAGGAGTATTATAGTATTGAAGAGAAATTATAGTCACTGGCAAAAAAAGGCAACTATGGTGGAATTGATAGGGGTTTCGATAAAACCTATTGTTACTAAAGAGTTGAGTGCAGGGGTACCTGACCGCTTCCTCGATGATGAATCGAGGAGGACAATTAGCGGGCAGAGGAGGATATTGTTTGTTGTCAGAGTCCGAGTTATACACCCACCACCCACAATGTAGGAAAGGTATTATTTCTTGAATGGGAAGGGAAGACGATTTTCCATACTGAACGTGTTATTCGATTCCCGCTTCCCTCGAATCCTCGACAAATGATTCAAGTTATCAATGCCCCAAGCTTCACGGGTCCATCATTCACAGTTGTAACATTCAACGTGCTGAGAGATGAATGTGCTAGACCAGAGTAGTATCCCAACTGTCCTTCCTTCGCGCTCAGTTGGGAATACCACCGACAAAACTTGCTAAAAGAAATATTACAGTGCGACGCTGACATCATTTGCCTCCAGGAAGTCCAAGTGAACCACTATTATGATTTTTTCTATCGGGAATTGGCCGACCTAGGGTATGAAAGATTGTTTAAGGGAAAGGAGAGAACATGGCTGGCTGGGCCAAATGATGGTTGTGCAACGTTTTATAAAAAGAATCAGTTTGACTTGGTAAAAAAGTGGAATATAATTTTGACAACATTGTCCTTAATGCCATCCTTTCATTAAAAAACACTAGTCAACATCCATTCAAATCCTAATAACAATGAAGAAAAGCTAAGGCAGGTTTATTGCTTGCTCAAGGAAATGGTGAAATATGATGTTCCACGTGTAATATGTGGGGATTTCAATTCTTTGCCTGGAAGTGCCCCCCACTCACTTCTGACCAAAGGCTATGCCCATCCCTCAAACAAGAAATATTTTTATTATGATTCAAAGCAACTTTCTAAAAGGATTCACCATACACTACCTTTAGCAAGTGCTTGGGAACGATGAATTTTAAGGGAACGTTGGATTACATATTCATTACCCCTAATTTGAAAGTGGTGTCGTTGATGGAGTTGGTCGACAAGGAGGAGGTGAAGGACGATGCTCTTCCTTCACGTACTCCCTCTTCCGATCATATCGCAATTGCAACAAAGTTTAAGTTGCACCAAATGGGGGAAGTGCACGAAACTGGAGAGGCTAGTTTGCCTTTGGTTGATAAATTGCACCAAATGGTTGAAAGTACACAAAATTGAAGTAGTTTGTCTTTGGTTGGTGGTCACTGTAAAGTTAGGTAGTTTGCATGTGGTCGATGATGACTGTAAAGTTATTTTTTTTTCTTATAAATTAAGACGGATTTTGGTTTATTAAATATTCCATATATAAAGCTCACGTTGATATAAAACTTTAGTTTTTTTAAATATTTTGTTGTATAATATCTAATTAATTTAATTAAAAACATATCACTTAATATGTTATTGTATTAATTATTGATTGCTTGATTTAAAAGAAAATAAATTTGCTAAATAATTTTACTTATTATAGATAAAAAAAAAATAATAAAGTTATTTTGTGAATTGCAAATTATTATTATTATTTTTTTAATTTCACATTTTTATTTATCTAACTCATTAAATATTTTTAAACATTTTATAAAGTAATTTAGTTGTTCATCTTCTCATCTATCTTAATTAGTCCATACTTTCTATTTAAATAACATTGAGGGTCATGTGTTGATTTTGAGAAGTTCATATTTAAAATATTTTTGGTTTGCTTTAATATATTCCCTCAATTGGCCATGTTGACTAAGGTCATGCATTCCATGTAATACATTGGTGTACTAATGCATGTGGATGGAAATACCCTATTTATCGAACAAAAGTTATGATAACTTTTATACCTTAGTAAATTTCTATTGCCTCTGCCTCATTGTTGGCAGCTTCCCCAGTGCCCCATGCATATCTAATTCCCTAATGTTCTCCAGAAGTAAACATCACCCCACTTGCACCTGCTGCCCTTGGCTCAAAAATTTTGCTAAGTTTAGATTCACTTTTTGAAATATCTTTCTTGATATTTGGACATATTCACATTATGGCTTGTTACACTCCCCTTTCTCTCCACCAACAAAAAAAATTGGTTGATTTCATCATTAATCCTACAAGTAGTCATATTCCATATTCATGAAGCTTTAGAGTATGAGCATTATTCGACTTAAAAAAACAAGAGTCTATGTTACTTTAACAAACTCTTTGATTAAAAAAAAACCTCTACACAATTATCAATTTCTACACATTTATCTTATTCCTAATATTAAGCTAAAGTACTAGTATGGACGTCAGATAATTAACATTCCAAAAATAAATGTTTTTCCCCTCCAAAAAATTCATCATCGTGCACACATATTCATTTAATTTCATTTTTCTACATGTCATTATGTGTTTTAGCATTTTTCTTAAAAATTTAATGCAACCTGATTCAATATTATCGAGTGAAAACACGAAGTTGGGAAATAATTTTTTGAGAATTGGGTGTTTTTCGGTTATAATTTCCAATTTGGGTGCTTAGTTTCGACCGTTTGGTGTTGTCAATATCCAAAATATAGTTTAGTTCCTTACGTTATCCACAAATGAACTAAAGGGGTGCCTTGATCATACTCTTAGCATAGTAGGAGATGCTCACTAGTTCCTTTGGTGCACATTCTCTCTCTAAACCCTCACCTAACATTAAAAAATGAAACACAAGATTGTTCTTTCACTCGTCTTAGCAAAAATGAAAATCAATGTTACAAAAGAAAAATAGATAATGCAAGATTCACAAAACTTCATCAAATGTATTAGTGGATTGTATCCCTTCTTAAACAATTAAGGTGATATTCTATAAACGATAAATGTCACTTTATTCTTCTTCATTTCTCCACGTAATCAGATTGGCAAGAGAAATTTCCCACAGTGTTTACTGACACAACTAACTATTCACTAAAATAGACATCGCCATTATTTACTTAGACTAGAGAATGCTTTATTACAATAAAACTATTATGGCATTACTTCTCCTTCTCGCCTTTCTTGCTGCGAATGACTTGTAATCTATCGTGCGCTTCCTAAGGAAGGTTGACGTCCTTCCTTATTGGTCCAATTATTCCCTGTTTAGATTTGGAAGCGTCCCTCCTTCCGCCACAAACGGAGGGAACTTTTGCTACACTGTATCGACTGTCATCCACTTTTCCTGTCTCTGGAGTTTTGCATTGTTGACCGACCATGTATGAAACAGGATGTTGCTTGGCACAATTTGGTGTTACTTGCAAGGAAGCTGCAACTGGAGTGTGTTTCTGTGATAAACTATGAATGCCACTGTGGTCAGGTTGTTGTTCTTGTGTTGATGTGTTGATCCCGACGTAGTCAAAATCAAAGGCATCTTAGTAGGCACCTGATACTGAAATCCAACACAGACCTCGAAAGGTAAGAAGTATGTGGAAGAGTGAGTGGACCTGTTGTAAGGTGGTTGCAACCGCACTCTCACCGGAGCACGATCGCCTCTTCCAGGACCTTCTTTTCCCCTCGGCCCGAAGAACTCAACGGTTCTTCTACTTCCCTATCGGGAAGTCTGCACCCCACAAGTTCTACCTTGTGAGACCCTCACTTCTTCCTTCCGAAGGATCGGCGCTCGCGACTTCACGAGTTCCATAGTTGAGCACTAAACCCTCGGATCCTCGAGATCCAATGTCGCGATCTTCTCCCGCTTCCTCGTGAATTTCCCTTTATTGCAGCCTCGCACTATCGCGACTTCGCCGCTCACGACTCCCAGCACTCGGTCCTCCAACTCCCTATTGGAAATGTTTAACGGGTAGCATATGCTTGTCATTGATGGCAAGTACAGCAATGAAGATGGCATGGGTGCAGGAAGAATGTACAAAGGATTGTTGGCATGTTTTACAGGCAGCATAGACCTGTCACTGATGGCAAGTACAGTAGTGCTGATGGCTTAAGTACAATAGTGAAGATGGAAGGTTTAGAGAGGTGAATGATAAAAATCAGACGTCGGAATCCTTTAAGGATTCGAGGAGAATAATCTCAGGAGGAATAGCGTTCTTATACGCGTAGGAAGCTCAGGAAAGAGACCGAGAGCCGTCGGATCTCATTCGGCAATCCCGACAGTTGTTGGATCAGGAGAAGCTGCGCAGATGTTAAGCGTAGGAGCTGGCGTGCAGAAGAAGTGATATGAGCCGTCATATTGGAATAAGATACCCATCAGCCACAGGATCTGCAAAAAGTGCACGGAGGTTAAGCCCTAGTGTGCAGAGGAGAAATCCCAGACAAGTCATCGGGATATTGGAAAGAGAATCCTAGCCGTCATATCGGACAGGAGTTGCACAAGGTTTATCATCGGGAAAAGCCAAGGTGAAATTCCGACGGGATCTGGACCGTCCATTCGTATGGGTGCGTGGCAGCCAGGAGGCTTCATCGGAGATTCGGGGATCGAGACTTTGAAATGTCCAAATCACTTCACATCGAAAACCCCGAAATCGCGATATGCGATTTCGCGATTTGATCGCAGCCGTTAAAGAAAGCTTGAGATATGGACC
>SNQJ01S0013791.1:12376-27822 GCA_010110895.2 Picea sitchensis
AGAATACATAGAAAGCATAAATTACATAGGATAAGTTATTTGTTATCTTGAACCTTCAATGATAAAAAATTACTATTGTTATTATTTTAATATCTAAAAAGCTATTTTTGAAGAAAGATCGTACTTAAATGACTTGAAGGATATAATTTATATCCCCTAGTAGAGTACACATAAATCCATCAATGCATAAGCATAGATATTCCCTAATCTGCCCAACTGTAACACACTCGACTCCCTATGCATCCTAGGGCAGTGGGGTGTCGATATTTCCTCTCCTTAAACACCCTTATAAACATAACTTCGAGATCATATATCTATTATACTCTTTAAGAGCTTTACAATGACTATAAATATGCTAAAATTTGAGTTTAAGTTTATAAGTTATAGTCTCTTAAAGTTTATAGGTCTTTCCCACCCACTATCCACTTAACTTCCACATGGAATCCGTGTGTATCCTCGCCATTTGTATTGGATGAAAAGGTATGAATGTGTGTGTTGATGTGTGGACCAATAAGGAAGGACATCAAACTTCCTTTGGAAGTGCACAACAGAGTACAAGTCGTCTCCATCAAGCAAAGAGAGAAGGAGAAGTAATGCTATGATAGTTTTCTGATCGTTTTCAGCGTCGGTCAATATTTTATTGTAATAAAGCATTCGTTAGTCTAAGTAAATAATGGCGATGTCTATTTTAGTGAATAGTTAGTTGTGTCATTAAACACTGCGGGAAATTTCTCTTTCTAATATGATTGCACAGAGAAATGAAGAACAATAAAGTGTAATTTACCATTTGTAGAAGATCACCTTGATTGTTTAAGAAGGGAGACAATCCTCTAATACATTTGATGAACTTTTGTGAATCTTGTGTTATCTATTTTTCTTGTGTAACATTGATTTTCGCTTTTGCTGAGATGAGTGAGAGAACAATTTTGTGTTTTCATTTTTACTGTTAGGTGAGGGTTGAGAGAGAAAATGCACACCAAAGGAACCGATGCGCATCTCTTATTATGTTAAGCATATGAGAAATACGCCCCTTCAGTTCATTGGTGGACAACATAAGGAATAGAATGGGCGTCTATCTCCAGAAAGTAGCGCTTTCCTTCTTCCTTGATTGCACCAATCTTCCAATTCGCTTAGTCTACTGAGAGGGTCCCTCACTCATATATATCAGAGCATGCATTTAGATAACAACGAGTCTCCATGGAATAATATTCCCTCACACTATCATATCAATTTGTATCAGAGAAAGTTCTGTCCTTGGGACCAAGAACTTCATGCACTAGATTCAATTTTTTTTCAGGGTTCTTCATACTTATTCTCATGCTTTTGCTCAGACCATTCATTTCACCCTTCTCAGGGTTACTCTCATACCCTCCTCAGGGTATATTCATTTTCTTCAAACCATGTCGCCTCGATGAGAGGCCTCCAGTGAGGAATCCAACAGGGCCACATCAACTCCAGTTGCATACTTGGCGTTGGCTCTCCAAGAACTGATTCAACTTCAACAACAACAACCTCCAGTGACCATCCAGTTGGACACCCGTTCTTAGTTACCCAATTTTTCCGACCAAATGAATGGAGAAATGATCGATTCTTGGATTTGTAGCCACTCCACTTACTTCAAGACCTTGTGTAAGATGGAAGAGGCCACCAAATTGTAGATATCCATCCTTCAACTAGAAGGAATAGCAAAAACCTGGTGGGACACATAATTTTAAAGTTCTGAATTGATCGTCGAGCTCAGTACACCTTCTTCCCCGACAAATGACCGCATTGCGTCGTGGGATATGTTCTATCAGGCATTGAGGGAACGCTTCTACCCTCCAGGATATCTTCATAATTTTCTCTCCAAGTGGTTATAACTCCATCAAATTTAGAATAAATCAATTCAAAGATACATCGATGTCTTCTGCAAGCTATGCATCCACCTACATTTCAGCGAACCAGACAAGGTATTAATAAATAAGTTCAATTCTGGTTTATTGTTACCTCTCCGACGGGAGGTACATATTTTTGTCAACGCTTATCTGGAGAATTATTTCTTACGGGCCTTTGCCATAGAAATAAATTTGTCTCCTCACATTTGATATCTGCCAAATCGAACCCAGGCTGATAACGCACCTCCTTCTCATTCTTAACCTTATCCTTCTTCCTCGTCGGTGACCAAAAATGTTGTTTGGTGTAATTTTCACAAGACCAACTCCCATAACTCTGTCGATTGTTGAGCCATTAAAAATAGACACCCCCATCAGAACTTGTTTTCAGAGGCCACACCCACTAAGTTTCCTGAGAAACCAGAATTCATCTCTTTCACCAACCCCACCGAAGATGACCCACCCCTCATTCGCATGATTCTGTAAGAACCAGGTCGCTATAACATTCCCCTATTCACTCACAGCTGCCAAATTAAAAATGAACTCGCCACTCTCATTATGGACAATGACAGTAAAACGAATCTGATATCACAAGAATTAGTCCAACATATGCAACTCACCACCACTACACAACCTCATACATATTAGCTTGGATGGGTACAGAGGGGTGGTCCTCACATTACTATTGCTCGTAGTTTCTTTGTCACTTTCACCATCGATCCTTCTCGTGTAAATGTGATCTTTGACATGTCACTGTTAGATTGTGTTGATCTCCTTCTCATTCTTCCTTACAAACAAAACTGACAAGTGGTGTATCACACCATGACTCATCCTTACCACCTTAAACAGGTTGGGCACACCTATGTACTTACTTCATCTTCTATCACTTCACCACTGCCATGAACTGATACCATAGCTACTCACCATGTTATCAATACCAACATTGTCTCTCTTTGCTTGACCCACCATGTTCATCCCGAGAACCTCACTAATACGACACCTCCCACAATACTCCCTCTACTCTCGGAATTTGCCAATTTCTCGCAGTCTCTGTCAAGGCTCCCACCCTCTCAAGCCCTTGCTCCATCCATCGATCTCATTCCTGGCACATCATTACCCAATGCTCCATCATCTCTCCTGGTTATCCAAGACACTATAGAACATCCTCTAGTTATTGCTTACCATTCCCGCACCCAAGAAACAATTAAAGATCATTATCCCTTACCCCATATTGCCTCTCAGTTTTCGCTTGGAGCGATGCATAAACAGTGAGGTCGCCCTGTCACTTACTGCCACTACGCCAAAGAATTCCACCTCCTCTTCCACATAGTTCTTACCTTTCGAGGTCTGTGTTGGATTTCAGTATCGGGTGCCTACAAAGATGCCTCTCATTTTAACTACGTCGGGATCAACACATCAACATCAAGAACAACATCCTGACCATAGTGGTGTTCATAATTTATCATAGAAACATACTCTAGTCGCAACATCCTTGCAGATAACACCAGATTTTGCCAAGCAACATCTTGTTTCATACCTGGTTGGTCAACAATGAAAAACTCCAGAGACAGGACAAGTGGATGACAGTCGAGACAGTGCAGCAAAACATCCCTATGTTGGTGGCAGAAGGAGGGACGCTTCCAAATCTAAACAGGGAAGAATTTGACCAATAAGGAAGGACGTCAACCTTCCTTAGGAAGAACACAAAAGAGTACAAGTCATCTACAGCAAGAAAGGTGAGAAGGAGAAGTAATTCCATAATGGTTTTCTGATCATTTTCAACATCAGTCAGTATTTTATTGTAATAAAGCATTCTCCAGTCTAAGTAAATAATGGTGATGTCTATTTTAGTGAATAGTTAGTTGTAGTAAACGTTGTGGGAAATTTCTATTGACAATCTGATTGCATAGAGAAATGAAGAAGAATAAAGAGACATTTACATTTTGTAGAATATCGCCTTGATTGTTTAAGAAGGGATACAATCCACTAATACATTTGATGAAGTTTTGTGAATCTTGCATTATCTATTTTTCTTGTGTAACATTGATTTTTATTTTTGCTAAGACGAATGAGAGAACAATCTTGTGTTTTTCGTTTTTTACTATTAGGTGAGGGTTTGGAGAGAGAATGTGCACCAAAGGAACTAGTGTGCATCTCCTATTATGCTAAGTGTATGATCAAGGCACCCCTTTATTTCATTTGTGGATAATGTAAGGAACTAAATTGTATTTTGGATCTCGACAACACCGAACGGTCGAAACTAAAAACCCAAATTGGAAATTATAACCGAAAAACACCCAATTCTCAAAAAATTGTTTCCCAACTTCGTGTTTTCACCCGATAATATTGAATCACGTTGCATTAAATTTTTAAGAAAAATGCTAAAACACATAATGACATGTAGAAAAATGAAATTAAATGAATATGTGTGCATGATGAGGACTTCTTCGGAGGGGAAAAACATTTATTTTTGGAATGTTAATTATCTGAAGTCCATACTAGTACTTTAGATTAATATTAGGAATAAGACTCTTGTTTTATTAAGTTGAATTGACGCAAACCCCCAACCCTCAGGTCGAGATCCTCGGAGGATCGATCTCCACCACTGTGTTAAGATGGAGCGGCTCAGTTGGTTCTCGCTGGAACCCAAACGATCCACAGGTCCTTCGGAAACCCCACCTGTGTGAACAAGCACAAGGTGTGAGCTTCACCTCCTCCAAGCGACCATGTCACTATCTCCTCGAGCCAAGCCAAATAGGCACCTTTCGCATTTCGCGACTTCGGGGTTTTCAACGCAAAGTNTTGTCCTCAGAATTTCTGAAATGATGAACCTCGAAAGGGTCTAATAGCTCCTTGGCTACTCCTTTAAACCTTCTCCCTGTGACCCGGTACGATGACCTGGTTCTATTCCTCCGAATGCTTTTCGGGGTTTCGCGATATCACGAGTCGGGACTCCCGGTCTCATGACTCCTTCACTCTTGAACTCCCAGTTGTCGAAATGCCAAAAAGGGCTTAACGACTCTAGCTCCTCCCTTGGCCTCCGTCCATGTGACCACCACTCTGTGACCATGCGCATAACGTCAAAGTGCTACCATATTTTGAAATTCAGGGAATCGCGATGCAAGCGTTCCTTCTTTCCCTTTCTAATCCTCGGTCCATGAAATACCGAATCTTGCTGCTGAGAGATCAATGGCCCAGGTCCTTCTGTAACTGACGACCATGATCTAACTGGATCCACGGCTCGAAATATTTCAGGCCTTTTCCCGAAACCTTGATCGCTTTCCATGTGCCCTCCTGTGGACGGTCACGATGCTTTCGAGATTTTTTTTCGAGTCCTCTCCTTTGCTTCTACGAGGGTTAAACCTCGTTCTCCTCTTTCTGGATCTTATGGCTATCGGTCATTTACATGAGATATAACGTTCACGATCTAATATTATGTGCACCTCCTAATGACTAAATCTCATGCATGTATCCTTGATCCAGCGGCTCTCGAGCCACTACGCTCCATATCCAACGACTGGCGCGATTTCACGATTTTGGTGATTGAAAGTATGGGGTGCAGCCTCCTCTACTCCTCCAACCCCCAATTATTGAATATGTGGATATCCAAGGGTTTAAACCCCCTGCGCCTTTGCCTGATCCAACGATTGTCGAGTATTGGCGTTAGATCTGACGGTTCAGATCTATCCTCCTTGCACTCTCTCCTCCTATGTGCCTAGTCATAGATTCAATGGTCCAGATATTTCCTCCCAGTGTCGATCCAATGACAGTTGTGCTCCTCCTCTTGAGCTTGCACCTCTTCCCTTCCCTTGGAATAAATTCGACACTCGAAGGTCTCGGCCTTCGATGCTTCCCTTGCGAGCCCGGTTCCTTTGGGTCTCATCTGTGTTATAGAAACACTTCCCCTCCTGAGCTTAGTCAATTTAGAAACCTCGAAAGGTTTCTCGACCTTCTGCTCCTTTCTTCTGTTGCTATGTGCGCAAAGGCACTATTCCTCCTAAGCTTCGGGACTTAGAATAAATCCACCCTCACACACTCCTTGTGCTGCTAAGATTTCCTCAATCTCAGATCCAAAGTATTTCTTGAAAAGAAATGCTTCAGTCCCTCTTGGCGTTCCTTTGCTCAATGCACACCTTGCAGATCCCACAGAGTGTTCAGTAACTCTAGTTGTCCTTGAACTCAACACTTCCCTTTCCTTAGAACTCGAAGGAGAGTTCTTCTCGGTGCGTTCTATGCACTCACCCAATGCCCTCTTGGAAAATCTCTACAGAACCTACAATAGTTCTGTCTTCCCTAAACTCAAAACAGAGTTCCTCCTGTGCACTCCTTGCACTCGATCGATGCCCTCCTGACAGAGCTTTACAGAACCTCAAACATTTTGTCTTCCCTCTCTATTCTCTCCTCTGCACAGTCTCTAGTTCAGGAAGTTCAGCAATCCTGGGGGTTTTCCTTTGAGTCCAATATTTCTTCTGGTGCGCCCTCTTGGCATGTCTTTGCCTAAATTCCACAGAATTCAGGAGTGCACTCTATGCACTGGCTTACAAAACCCATAGTGTTCTGTCATGCAACCTCTTGCATGAATCCACAAAGAACCAGACCTGGAATCAAATAACCCAATAGACAACATTTTTTGTTTGTAACCTGCAAATGCATACAAACATACATCTATAGCATATCATAAGCACATAAAGACATTCATTCAATTACCCAGAATAACATGCAGGAAAAACTGCTCTCTGTTTATATTAATAAAAATGCCTCTTTACAAATGTTCTCAAGCTCTGACTGCAATAGAGTCATGTCTTCTTCTCTTCTCCCTATTTTTATATTCTTCCCCTCTTTTTTTTTTGAAAAAGAAGATCTCTTTACAAAAGGGGGATCCTCAAGCGCTTCCCTCCATCTCACCAACTCTCATTAAATTACATTCAATTACATTGAATGGGCCATCTAATCTGAATTGGATCTAGATCCCCATAAGCCTGTTAGCCATTAAGGAAACACCAACTACAACATGCTCAAAGGCATGGCTTCGACTCTACCATCCTTACAAACATTTAATACATTAAATTCAAATTTGAAATTTGAAAGTGAGAGGGTTGCACCTCTCCTCTCCGTTGAACGCATGTTGGGTGTGTTGGTTGGCTGGCACATATCTGGCTTGGAGTGATGCTCCTGCATCATACTCCTCTTATGTGAGAAATTCATGAGCTCCTTCTCATGAGCTTCCAAGCATGGCTGTCGAAATCCACCTGGATCCCAAATAGTTCTTTGGAATTGTCCATCTGCTCCATCACTTCAGTGCTCCTATTGCTTCTACTTCCCTGCTGCTATGGTAGGTTCTCCTCTGCTCAACTCCTCCTCACTGGCAGTTTCTGTTGCTGACCTCAACATCAACCTCCTAATATTCTCAATCTCCTAGTCCAGCTGCTCCCATGGATGCCTTTCCTTTTGTAGTGTGATCCGTTGCACTTCTTCCCTGCAAATGGGTAGATCATCCCGATCCCCCAGAATATATTCTTCCTCTGTGGCCTCAACTTGCCACCCTACTGCAAAATTCAGCTCTGCAGTCTTATCTTCTCGACTGATCTGTTGTTTAGTCATCTTCTCTGACAAACTTGCTTCTTCCATTTTGCCTTGTGCTGGTTGAATTCCAGCTTCCTCTGGCTGCTCCTCATACTAGAATTCTCCTTCATCTTCTTCCACATGCCTAGACACTACAGTTATCATCTGTTCAGCTCCCTGGATGAAATTTTTGAGTGATTCCTTGGAATGCTCCTTTGCTAACATATGCATGAATTTTTTCTCTCGGTAGTTGTCTACTGGTTCTGGATTGTTCAACCAATCCTTTAACATTTCTAGCTCCTTCTCCCATGGAGTGAGTAACTCATCTGGATTCTCTTCTTCTGCTGGGGAAGATATCTGCACCTGCTCCACCTTTTCTTCCTCCATGATTGTCATTGTTGGTTTTCCTTCTTCTGTTGCTACATCTGTAACACATTCTCTGGCCTCAATTGGGCTATGTGGTAGGAATACACGAATTCCCCCAATCATCAGAATACTTTTTTCACCTTCCTTCTTTGTCAACTCCTCTTTCTGATATGAACTCACCTCTGAGTTCATCTGCTCTCCCTTGCCCACTTGGCAGTATGGGATTTTTCTACTTCCCACCTGGCAGTCTATGAGATCAATCGATCCCATCTCCATCAACACTCCTTGCTAAAATGAACTCACTTCTGAGCTCCCGAGACTTTCAAACAGTCTCATCTCCTTCTCCCTACCCATTTGGCAAATTGGGAATTTTCTTTTGCCCACTTGGCATTCTATGAGATCCTCCAACGATCTCATCTCATTCTCAACGTCACTAAGATTTCTCCCAGTCTCTAGTTCACAAGTGTGAATCACTCCTTCTCTGTCCCTGAGGATTCTAATATGCCTCATTCATTCCTTCAGCAGTCTCCGCTGCCTTCGAGCCAATAAATACTAAATTGGCCACTTTACCCTTCTCTTTATGGTCCATTCATATACCCAATGCAGCTTTGCATCCCGTCTCATCTGCAGCTCAAGCTCTTCCATTCTCGCCCTTATCTCAGTGAGCTCTTCATCGATCTCCTCTTTTCTCTGTTACTGGTGGTTCTTCTTTCCACCGCATCCATGGCCTGCGGTAGCCATCTTCCTGTTCATGTCTTCCCTCCTAGAAAACTTGTTGTTGTCACTCTACAACCATGAGTGCTTCTAGACTTTCCTACAGTCCTCCTGACTGTCTATTGACTATTTTTCACCTTCAAACAATCATCATAGAGCTTCAACACTTTGTTTTCCTTTTCCTCTAGCTCCCTTTGCCTCCAATATATAGACAAAATCAAGCTTTGATACCACTTTGACGCAGACCCCCAACCCTCAAGCCTAGATCTACGCAAGATCGGTCTCCACAATTGTGCTAAGCTGGAACAACTCACTTGGTTCTCGCTGGAACCCAAACGATCCACAGGTCCTTTGAAAACCCCACCTGTGCGAACGAGAACAAGGTGCGAGCTTCACCTCCTCCAAGCGACCACGTTGCTATGACCTCGAGCCAAGCCAAATAGGCACCTTTTTCATTTCATGACTTTGGGGTTTTCAACGCAAAGTGCCCCAGCTCCTTATCCTCATAATTTTTGAAATTTCGAACCCCGAAAGGGTCTAACGGCTCCTTGGCTCCTCTCTTAAACCTTCTCCTTGTGACCCGGTCCGATGACCTGGTGCTATTCCTCCGAATGCTTTTCGAGGTTTCGCGATATCGCGAGTTGAGACTCCCTGTCTCACAACTCCTTCACTCTTGAACTCCTGTTGGTTGAAATGTCGAAAAGGGATTAATGGCTCTAGCTCCTCCCTTAGCCTCCATCCACATGACCACCACTCTATGACCACATGCTTAACATCAAAGCGCTACTGGATTTCATGATTCAGGGAATCGCGATGCAAGCGTTCCTCCTTTCCATTTCGAATCCCCGATCCACGAAATGTCGAAATCTCTCTACTGAGAGATCAACGGCCCAGGTCCTTCTGGAACCGATGACCACGATCTAACTAGATCGACGACTCAGAATCTTTCGGGCCTTTTCTCGAAACCTTGACAGCTTGGCACGTGTCCTCTTGTGGACAGTCACGATGCTTTCGGGATTTTTTTTCGAGTCCTCTCCTTTGTTTCTATGAGGGTTAAACCTCATTCTCCTCTTTCTAGATCCGATGGATATCGGTCCTTTACATGAGATTTGACGGTCACGATCTGATCTTATGTGCACCTCCTAGGGACTAAATCCCATGCATGTATCCTTGATCCAACAGCTCTTGAGCCACTGCGTTCCAAATCCAACGGTTGGCGCGATTTATCGATTTCGGTGATTGCAAGTATGGGGTGTAGCCTCCTCTGCTCCTCCAACCCCTGATTCCTGAATATGTGGATATCCAAGGGTTTAAACCCCCTACACCTTCGCCTGATCCAATGGTTGTCAGGTATTGGCGTTAGATTTGACAATTCAGATCTATCCTCCTTGCACTCTCTCCTCCTGTGTGTCTGGACGTAGATTCAACGGTCCAAATCTTTCCTCCCAGTATCGATCCAACGACAGTTATGCTCCTCTTCCTGATCTTGCACCTCTTCCCTTCCCTTGGAAGAAATTTGACACTCGAAGGTCTTGGCCTTTGATGCTTCCTTGCGAGCCCGGTTCCTTTGGGTCTCATCTGCATTATAGAAATGCTTCCCCTCCTGAGCTTAGTCAATTTAGAAACCTTGAAAGGTTTCTCGACATTCTTCTCCTTTCTTCTATTTCTCTGTGCGCAAAGGCACTGTTCCTCTTGAGCTTCGGGACTTAGAATAAGTCCACCCTCGCACACTCTTTGTGCTACTGAGATTTCCTCAATATCAGATCCAAAGTATTTCTTGAAAAAAAATTCTTCACGCCCTCTTGGAATTCCTTTTCTCAATGCACGCCTTGCATAGCCCACAGAGTGTTCAGTAACTCTGGTTATCTTCGAACTTGACACTTCCCTTTCCTCAGAACTCAAAGGAGAGTTATTTTCGATGCGTTATATGCACTCACCCAATGCCCTCTTGGCAGAGCTCTACAGAACTTGCAGTAGTTATGTCTTCCCTGAACTCGAAACAGAGTTCCTCCTATGCACTCCTTGCACTCACTCGATGCCCTCCTAGAAGAGCTTTATAGAACCTCAGACGTTCTTTCTTCCCTCTCTGTTCTCTCCTCTGCACAGTCTCTCCTTCAGGATGTTCAATGATCCTGGGGGTTTTCCTTCGAGTCCAAAATTTCCTCTGGTGTGCCCTCCTGACACGTCTCTGTCTAAATTCCACAGAATTCAGTAGTGCACTCTATGCACTGGCTTAAAAAACCCACAGTGTTCTATCATGCATCCTCTTGCATGAAGCCACAAAGAACCAAACTTGGAATCAAATAACCCAACAGAAAACAATTTATGTCTGTAACCTGCAAATGCGTACAAACATACATCTACAACATATCATAAGCACATAAAGACATTCATTCAATTACCCAGAATAACATGCAGGAAAAACTGCACTTTGTTTGTATTAATAAAAATGCCTCTTTACAAATGTGCTCAAGCTCTGACTACAATAGAGTCATGGATTCTTCTCCTCTCCCTATTTTTTCTATTCTTCCCCTTGTTTTTTTTTTTAAAAACAAAAAAAAGATCTTTTTACAAAAGGGGGCTCCTTGAGCGCTTCCCTCCATCTCACCAACTATCATTAAATTACATTCAATTACATTGAATGGGCCATCTAATCCGAATTGGATCTAGATCCCCATAAACTTGTCAGCCATTACGGTGACACCAACTACAGCATGCTCGAAGGCATGGCTTCGGCTCTACCAACCTTACAAACATTTAATACATTAAATTCAAATTTGAAATTTTAAAGTGAGAGGGTTGCACCTCTCCTCTCCATTGAACGTGTTTTGGGTGTGTTGGTTGGCTGGTGCGTAGCTGGCTTGGAGTGATGCTCCTGCATCACGAATAATTCTCATACTCTAAAGCTTCATGAATATGGAATATGACCAGAAGGACTTGTTGTTGAAGATGAAAACATCAATTAAAAAATGACTTCTTGTTGAACATAAAAACATCTATTAAAAAATGAGATGAATTGTTTTCTCCATCTAGTTCAAGGATTAATGATGAAATCAATCAATTTTTTTTGTTCGTGGAGAGAAAGGGGATTGTAACAAGCCATAATGTGAATATGTCCAAATATCAAGAAAGATATTTCAAAAAGTGAATCTAAACTCAACAAACTTGTTGAGCCAAGGGAAGCAGGTGCAAGTGGGGTGATGTTTACTTCTGGAGAGCATTAGGGAATTAGATATGCATGGGGCATTGGGGAAACTGCCAACAATGAGGCAGAGGCAATAGAAATTTACTAAGGTCTAAAACTTCTCACAACTTTTGTTCGATAAATAGGGTATTTCAATCCAACACACATTAGTACACCAATGTATTACATGGAATGCATGACCTTAGCCAACATGGCCAATTGAGGGAATATATTAAAGCAAACCAAAAATATTTTAAATATGAGCTTATCAAAATCAACACATGACCCTCCATGTTATTTAAATAGAAAGTATGGACTAATTAGGATAGATGAGAAGATGAACAACTAAATTACTTTATAAAATGTTTAAAAATATTTTATGAGTTAGATAAATAAAAATGTGAAGTTAAAATAATAATAATAATAATTTGCAATTCACAAAATAGCTATATTAATTTTTTTATTTATTTTTATCTATAATAAATAAAATTATTTAGCAAATTTATTTTCTTTTAAATCAAGCAATCAATAATTAATGCAATAATGATATTAAGTAATATGTTTTTAATTAAATTAATTAGATATTATACAACAAATTATTTTAAAAGACTAAATTTTTATATCAACGTGAGCATTATATATGAAATATTTAATAAACCAAAATCGGTCTTAATTTATAAAAAAAACAGAAAATGACTTTACAGTGATCATCGACCAAAGCCAAACTACCTAACTTTACAGTAACCACCAATCAAAGACAAACTACTTCAGTTTTGTGTGCTTTCAACCATTTGGTGCAATTCATCCACCAAAGGCAAACTAGCATCTCTAGTTTCGTGCACTTTCCCCATTTGGTGCAACTTAAAATTTGTTGCAATTGCGATATGATCGGAAGAGCGAGTACGTGAAGGAAGAGCATCGTCCTTCACCTCCTCCTCATCGAACAGCTCCATCAACGACACCACCTTCAAATTAGGGGTACTGTAGAATTTGTAATCCAACATTCCCTTAAAATTCATCGTTCCCTTAAAATTATGGATGAAGTTAGTGAAACGGGGCTCCCTTGTTTCACCATTCATCTTCTTCTCGATTTCTAGCTATGCAACATTGCATTGAAAATAGGAAGAATAAGCACTTGCTAAAGGTAGTGTATGGTGAATCCTTTTGGTAAGTTGCTTTGAATCATAATACAAATACTTATTGTTTGAGGGATGGGCATAGCCTTTGGTAAGAAGTTAGTAGGGGGCGCTTCTAGGCAAAGAATTGAAATCCCCGCATATTACACGTGGAACATCATATTTCTCCATTTCCTTGAGAAAGCAATAAACCTGCCCTAGCTTTTCTTCACTATTATTAGGATTTGCATGCATGTGGGTATTCGCTATGCACAGACGTTCACAAGTGTTTTTTAATGAAAGGATGGCATTAAGGGAAATGTTGTTAAAATGATATCCAGAAAGATCTATCCACCACTCTTTTACCAAGTCAAACTGATTCTTTTTATAAAACATTGCAAATCCATCATTTGGCCCAGCCAACCATGTTCTCTCCTTTCCCTTAAACAACCCTTCATACCCTAGCTCGGCAAATTCCCGATAGAAAAAATTATAAAAGTGGTTCACTTGGACCTCCTGGAGGCAAATGATGTCAGCGTCGCACTATAATATTTCTTTCGGCAAGTTTTGTCAACATTATTCCCAACTGAGCATGAAGGAAGGACAGTTGGGATACTACTCTTGTCTAGCACATTCATCCGTTAGCACGTTGAATGTTACAACTATGAATGAAGCAACTGTGAAGCTTGGAGAATTGATGTTGTTGTTAACTTGAATTATTTGCCAAGGATTCGGGGGAAGCGGGAATCGAATAATAGGTTCAGTATGGAAGATCATCTTACCTGCCAATTCAAGAAATAATACCTTACCTACATCATGGGTGGTGGGTGTATAAAACTCGGACTCTGACAACAAACGATTTTTGATACCATGTCTGTAATCGAGTTGATACCATCTCTGCCCGCTAATTATCCTCCTTGATTCATCATCGATGAAGCGATCAGGTACCAAATCCTTTGCACTCAACTCTTTACCAACAATAGGTTTTACGGGAACCCCTATCAATTACACCACAGTTTCCATTTTTTCCAGTAACTATAATTTCTCTTCAATACTACAATACAAGATTTTGTTTAGCTCGCATTCTCCTTTTCACCTATAAACAAAAATAGTGCTCGTCGCTCTGTAAACAAAAATATTATATGGATCGATGTTTTTATTCTTTCCATTGAATGCCATTAACTTTTATTTATATTGAATTACATTCCTTTTTGTTTCTATAAACAAAAATGAAGTTTTCTTACAACGTCGGTGTGATCTTTCATACAAGCAAAGCATGGGTTGTCTTTCAATATGACCTGTGGCTAAGAATACTATATGTTATGAATGTTTTTTTGTTTAATTGGTTTAGAATGTTATGAATGTTTTTTTGTTTAATCGGTTTCGAATGTTATGAATGTTTTTTTGTTTAATTGGTTTATAAGTTTACTAATGAGACACAATTCATGGATGAGATGTAGTTTCTCGGCATAGTGGTCTTATTTGTCAGAGATTCATATGAGGCACATGTGTAGTTTGATTTAGAGTGCAGTGTTGCACCTATGATTGGGATCGTAACATTTTGTGGGCTTCCATACCCAACAACAATATTTTCTATGGATCATTGTTTAAGGTGCTTGATTCCATGGGAATTAGTATAGTACTGTATAACTTCTCAAATTGGTTAGAACCTTGAGGTCTCTTTGAAATCTATTCTTATGTGAAACCAAGAGGTCTCGTTCACCTTTTATGTATAATCCTATTTTAGTTAGTTAAAAGGCATGCAATGTGAAACAATATGGACATGAATGTTTATAATATGGGTGATTTATTTGCTTCCTTTGTCAATGGAATTGCTTGGGTTATGGAAGTGGTGTCATCAAATGTTGAAGACAACACACTTAGTATCATAAAAAAGTGGGATCCATAATTGGTATGCCCCTCCCTTGTTCAATAAATTGTTAGCTCAATCCATTTAGAATATTACATTCATTAGGTAATTTGTCCAAAGGAAGAACCATATGGAGTTAGTTCAAGATTAATGGGTGTCTTGTTTGGATGAATTTCCAACATATCCCCTAACATATTGCTCAATTCATGGTGGAGTTATAAGCATTTACCAAGATAGGTGATTTATATTCTTGGACCATGAAGGACACATGGATTTTGTTTTTTTTTCTCAACCCCAGATCTATTAAGCACTAAGAGGTATGATAGAAAACAAAACATGTGTACAATGTAAACTTCTAGTTGGTTAAAAGATCTTGATTAAGATGGATATTTTGATTTTAAGATTGGAGGATGGAAATTAAAAAATAGTTAGCTATTAGACATCTAACCTCAAACTCTTTTCCATTTTAGTTCATAATGTTTCCTTTGGACATGGCACTTTTTTTCCACTTGGGTTGTACTGAATAATGCTTCTCTAAGTGTAATGAATCAAATGAAATCAATTTCCATCCTTCATTGAGTAGATAGAAAGATATCATTACTTAAGAGTCTATTATCTTTGCATGCTAAAGATTAATTTTAGAATCTTTTTTGTTTTTAGAAAGTTGATGGATGACGTTAAGGAAACAAATTTACATCCCTTCGTAAAATACTTAGAAAGAACTAATTATATAGGATAATTTATTTGTTATCTTAAACCTTTAA
>SNQJ01S0013791.1:41057-88054 GCA_010110895.2 Picea sitchensis
TGGTTCATGGCTTGAACCCAATGTGGCTCCTTAGTAGCTTCTTTAAAAGATGTAGGTTGACATGACATTAATGCAAAAAGATTGTGTTGTTCAATGTCATCCAACTGCTGATGGATTTCTCTCAAACTTCGAGTTCTCTGATTTTGAATTTCAGAGAATGAGTCTCTTCTTGAAGTTGAGTCATCCTGAGAATTTTCAGATCGTCCTTGTACCTGCAATCTTGGAAGAGAAGGTTGAGGTATTTGTTTTCTTGAATTTTCTGTGTTTTTAGAACTGGGAAGCAATGGATTTTGACTGTCCATTTGTTGATTTTCAGAGTCATTCTAGAGTCAATTTTCCAGAAATTTTACATCTCTGTTGAGAATTAGTTTCTTTGAGATTGGATTGTAAAGAATGTAAGCTTTCGATGTTTCACTGTATCCAGTGAATATGCATTTCTCACTTTTATCATCAAGTTGCTTCCTTAATTTGGAAGGTATGTGAGCGTATGCTATGCATATGAATGTCCTCAGATGTGCAACATTGAGCTTTGTCCCACTCCATGCTTCTTGAGGGACTTTCATCTTTAGTTTTGTGGTTGGAGATATATTCAAGAGGTAAGCTGAGCATGCTACTGCTTCAGCCCAAAAAGTATTTGACAAACTTTTCTATTTGAGTAGGCTTCTTGCCATGTTCATTATTGTTTGATTTTTCCTTTCAGCCACTCCATTTTGTTGTGCAGTATACCTGGATATAATTTGCATGATAATGCCTTGTGATTTGTAGAAATTTGCAAATACATTGGAGTTGTATTCTCCTCCTCCATCTGATCTGAGAGATTTTATATATTTTCCACTCTGTTTTTCAGCTTCTGCTTTGAATTCCTTGAATTTTGTAAAAGTTTCAGACTTGTGTCTGAGAAAATAGAGCCAGATTTTCCTGCTAAAGTCATCAATAAATGTTAGAAAATAAAATCTACCACCTATGGACTCTGTTTCCATTGGTCCACATAGGTCAGTGTGAACAAGTTCGAGATGTTGTTTGGCTTGAGTGGAGGACTATGGAAAACTAGTTCTCTTATGTTTTCCAAGAATGCAAGACTCACATGGGGGAATTTACTCTTTGAAGATAGGAAGACCTTTGACAATGGAATGCTTTTGTAGAAGAATTAGAATCTGAAAGGGTAGATTTCCAAATCTTGTATGCCAAACCATAGTTTCATTGGGGGTGGATGCACTTTGTGCATATGTTTGGTTCAGATTTGCAGTTCTGAGGGTAAGGGGAAACATCCTATTCTGAGTCATGTGGATTTCAGAAATCAATTTTCTGTTGGGGGTTTTGTCATAATTCATGTAGGATGCTCCCTAAAAAAGTACCTTATAGCCATGTTAAATGAGCTTTCGTACACTTAGCAGATTATGTTTCATATCTGGAACATGACAGACATCGTTTATCTCCTTCTTTACATTTTGTTTAGTAAGAATAGGTACAGTTCCTTTTCCTTGAACTTTGACTAAAGAATCATTTCCAAGTGTAATATCAGATGAGATTGAAGAATCAATGCATGAAAGTAAATCTTTGTTACCTATCATGTGATTGCTGCATCCATTGTCCAACAACCAGAGATCTTTAGGTTGTTCTTCGGTCTTGTGGCATGAGAGAAACATACCTCATGAGGTTTCTCCCGTATGATTTGACACATGTGCTCTGCCTGAGAGTTGATATTCTTACTTCTTCCTGCACTCATATTCATATTTCCCATACTTTTTGCAGTAATAGCATTGTATGCTTGATTTGTCATTTGATCTTCTCCCTCTACCTCTTTGAGGCTTGAAATTCTGATTCTGGTGCTGTTGTCTGTGACCGTGGAAATTTTGATTCTGGTTCTATTGTCTGTTACCTCCACTTGAGTGTTGGTTACTTGTAATACTCCCTCATCCTTGGTGACTTCTTCCTCTTCCTCTACCTCTCCCTCTACTGAAGGAGAATTGAGTTTTGAAGGCATTGGCGATAGACTCATCTGTGAGATTCAGTCTGGTTTCATGTGCCAATAGGGAACCAATTAGTTCATCTATTGAAAAATGTGACAGATCCTTGGATTCAAGGATTGTTGTAACAACCATTTCGAATTTCTTTGGTAAACTTCTGAGGAATTTCTCAACAATGCGTCAATTAGTGAGAGCTTCACCAGTCAATCTGATTTGGTTCACGATTCCCATGAATCTGGTCATAAACTGATCCACATTTTCAGACTCTGTCATTCTTAAAGTCTCAAATTGCATCCTCAAGGTCTGTAGTTTCACTATTTTGACCCTGTCATTTCCTTGGTAGGCTGATTTAAGGATGTCCCAAGCCTGTTTTGAAGTACCAGTGCCTGTGATTTTTGAGAAAATCGAGTCATCCACTGAATTTTGAATCCAGAATTTGGCTTTATTCTCTCTGTTCCTTTGTGTTTCCTGAGAAATTCATTGTTGGTTTGTCATGGTGGAAAGGTCTGGATCTGGTTCCACATATCCAAGATCCATTGGATCCCAACACTCTTTTGCTTGCAAGAAAGATTTCATTCAAAGAGACCAAAACTCATAATTATTTCCAAGAAGAATCGGGCCTTGAGTAGGTCCTAAATTGCTAGATGTGGCCATCTTTAAAGAATTTTAACAGAACATAAAAGAAATTGTTGGAAAAATTTCGTGTTTACCTGTTTCATGCGCGTTAAGCCTTGTGCCTAGGTGTGAGCCTTGAACCTCAGGTTTCACAAATTCGTGAACCCTGATATCAAGCTCCTCTCTCCTCGATTGCCTGATCTCCAAATTACCGAAATGTTGAATTGGCTGCAAGGATCAACGATCCTCATTGATTTGAGATCAATGACTTAGATTATTTCGGATTTTCGCGTATTGTGAATTCACGAGACTCTCACCTCTGATTTCCTGGTAGCCGAAATCATGATGGCACTTGCATCGACAGTCCAGATCCTCCTATTATCTGATGGTCCAGATCCTTTTGGGATTTCCCGAATCGGTATTTCACAACTCTTGAACTCTCATCACGATGTTCTCCAAACCATGAAATCCGAAATGCCAAAATTTTGATGGTGCTTGGATCTGCTACCACCTGTCTTCTGAGATGGATGGTCCTGATTCTCTCACTATTTCGAGGGTCGAGACTTTACGTCTCACGACTCTTCCTCTTTGAGTTCTCGGTATCTGAAACCCCGATGGGTCTCCGGATTTCTTGACAGGCATCCTCTACAGATGGATGGTCCTGATCTCTCGCGAAATATTCTTTCCCCAGTCTTCACCTTCGTTCTCATGGTGCCACAAAAAAAACGTCGATGGATTCCGGATCTTCGCCACCTGTCATTCCAGATCCAACAGTTGGAGTGATTTCGTGATTTCGGGATTTCACGTATCAGGGTATGGAGTGCAGTCTCCTCTGCTCGCCCAACTCTCGATTCCCGATTTGGCGATAGTGTCAGATCAATGACACATGATCTTTCTCAATCCAATGGTTAAGATCGAGTCATGATTTTGTGAATTCTCACGATAGTGTTCTCTGACCTTTACTCCCTGTGAGTCAGCGAAATGTCGAGATCTCTCCATGTGTCCTCCTTGATGGACGGTCACGTTGTTTTCAGGACTTTGACGAGTCCTCACCTTTGCATATGTGAGGGTTAAACCTTGTGCAACTTCTCCTGGATCCGATGGATATCGGCTATCCATGCAAGATCTGACGGCGCAGATTCTTTCTTCCTTTGCTTTGATCCAGTGGCTCTCAGACCATGGTACTCCAGATCCAACGGTCTGGATTCCTTCGAGATTTAATGAATTGGGACTTTACGAGGCAGTGACTTCACGCCCCCTTGATGCTCCAAGTCCCGAACTCCGAAATGCCGAAATTTCACCCCACAATTTTGGGATTTCGCGATTCGGCTATTCTCCTGTGCGCTTCAGAGAACTAAACCTCATGTACTTTTCCCGGATCTGACAGTTGTCAGTCCTCTGTGCAAAATCTAACGGATGAAATTCTTTTGCCTTTTCTACGCTCTCCTCGTCCTTTCTGAAATGGATTTACACCTCAGATCTATTAGCAAGACCGATCTTACGACTGGGACTGCTGTCATTTTCTCCTTTGACGTGTTCTTGCTTCCTCTACAAAGATTTTCTCCCGTGGATGGAAATTCGTGAATCTTTCACAAATTTGAAAGAATTTCACAAATTCTTTAAATGCATCTGCCCTCTACAACAATCTTTCATGAGTTTGTGAGAATTTTCTAAAATATTTAAGTGTTTCTTCCTCCTGCAGCAATCTTTCACGAATTTGAAAGTCTTTTGCGAGATCTTTAATCGTTTCTGCCTTATGCAGCTTCCTACACTCAATCTTTGGAGCGTATTGCACTCCGCTTCCTCGTGCGAGCTTTCTGCAACGATATTTTGAGCATATGGTTGACTACAGATTTCTCTCCAGGCCTTGTGAAGAATCTCGCGTCCTATGCTCTCGTTCACAGTGTAAGCTTTGCACTGTAGAGGATCGGGTTGCTCTCCAAACTGTGTGAAGAGACTTACTGTTGAAGCTCTAATACCATGATAAAATGAGATGCAAGAAATAAAGAGAAAAGAACAGATCAGAAAATAGTATTCAGTATATTAAGAATGCAAGTGAAAGAGTATAAATGAAAGGAGTTAATGAGCAAAGGGAAAATAGTTGAGCTAAATAGGCTCAAGCAAATCAAGAAATGATAGTACAACTGGCCAGGACAGCTGGCAGTGTACAGTTAGACTGTTGGGGTTACATTATATTTAACAGTTTCATCATTCATCTTCTTCTCGATGTCTACCTGCACAACATCACATTGAAAATAGGAATAATAAGCACTTCCTAAAGGTAGTGTATGGTGAATCCTTTTAGCAAGATGCTTTGAATCATAATACAAATATTTCTTGTTTGAGGGATGGGCATAGCCTTTGGTGAGAAGTGAATGGGGGGCGCTTCCAGACAAAGAATTGAAATACCCACATATTACACGTGGAACATTATATTTCTCCATTTCCTTGAGAAAGAGATAAACCTGCCCTAGATTTTCTTCAGTGTTATTAGGATTTCCTTGAGCAAGCAATAAACCTACCCTATATTTTCTTCATTGTTATTAGGATTTGCATGGATGTGGGTGTTGTTCCGGAGTCTATACTTAAGTCTTAGAAGTACAGTGTCTAGGCATCCGAAAGTGGGTAAAAGGTGGAGAAGAGAGAAACGTCAACCTTCAGCAAAGGAAACTAGGGAATATTTCTACGTTGGCATTGTCTAGCTTCCAATTGTTCCTAGATAGTTATATCATGTTCAATGGCTGCCCATGAACGTTCTAGTTTGACACGGTTAGTTGTTTTTTTAATAATAGTATCGAAAAGGTTTAGGCTGTGTTGGTACAGGGACAGTCATGGAGGAACAGTAAAATCAGAAAAACTTCGGGGAGAAATTAAGTGATGTCTCAATTTGGTCGTATAAAAGAGAATTTATGATTTCAGAAATACAATAGGGATGCAAATCAAAGGCTCTTTCCCGTAACTGAGTTATATCTTAATAGATTGTATGAGGTGGGATAAAAACATTTAGCTGTCTATGATGTAAGGCTCCTATCAAGGGAGAATCTCATGTATAAACAGAAGAGGAAAACTGTAAGGAAATAACCGATGTAGCACAGAATATGTGTAGAATTCTGAAAGTGTAGACTGGTCTTACATCCGCTGATAGCTGGTAGAGAGGAAAAACAGTAAACAATTACAGAAAACCAAAATTCATTCGCTATAGTAGTGGTCGTACTAAATTATAACGAAGCACATCAGTTATGAATATGAAATGAAACGAAATATGAGATACAAGAAGACAAACTCATAACATAGTCGTGATGGAATTGAGAATCTTCATATTTTCTTTGTATTAACTCTCAAATTTGTAAAAACTCTGTTACAATCGACACAAAAAGGTCCAGCCTTGTTTATTTCTTTCTGTGGTATATTTATACAATTTTACAAATAAGATGGAGTCTCAATAGTCACAAAATTTCGGTTATGACAGGGAGGAGAGAAATCAATCCATTTCTTCTTCTCTGTCTTCACTTGGTGCCACACATTTGTCCTCATGCGGGCTCGGTACAGGCGACACATCTTTCAACCAGCTGAGATATTAGCCGCGACGGTTCTTCTTGACAGCTAGCTTCAAAGAAGTAACATTCTTGGGCTAACTGTTGCAGCCTGTCTTCCATCTGTCCATCTATGATGTCAATGGCGCATAATTGTGTGCTGGGTCTAATCATGCATTTGTCTATTTGGACTATATCCACCATAGTCATCTGGGAAATATCGACCGAATCTCTTTCCTCTTTTTCCTTTAGATCAAGCGATATTTTTTCCACGTTCATCTACACCAATGTCTCGGCATTACCTCCACTATCAATGCCTAGCAGATCGTCGTCTATAGAACTGAAGGCCTCTTCTAAGGAATTGGTTATCTTTTTGGCTTGTTGCTTGCCTTCGGCGATGTTATGCTCCCATTATTTTAATAGAATGTTCCCTCTGGTCTGCTCTGAAATGGTGAACCTGGGAGTACTTTCTAAAACCATGTTGTTCATGGCTATCAAAGCCTCTTGGAAGGTGATTCGAACTACTCCGGCTTCCCTTTCTCTGGTGGATAAGTTCTCTGAAACCTGGTTGACTAGCAAACAGTTGTCCCGGATCGCTTCTACCTTGGTGAGCAAATTTCACTGTGCCGTAGAGACTCTGCTACGAATATGGATTGCCTGGGATTTGAACATCCCGATGTTTATCATTCTGTTCTCGGCAACCTCCACCCTAGCCTATAGCTATTCGATCAAATCCCTTTGCTGGCTCGCTTGTACCTGACCATCCCGAACCACCAGTTGTTCTTGATCGAGCTTAGTTTTGAGCATCTCTATCTCATTTCTATTGGCCAACCTGGCCTGCTCTATTCCTACGCTTGCCTGGTCTTTAACAGTCTCTGTTGTTGTGGCCAGTCTGGCTTCAAGGGTCCTAATGAGGCAATTTTTTCTTTTAAGTTGGTTTTTTAAGAGCCCAACTGAAAATTGATTTGCCGAGGCATATGCTCCTAGTGTCCTTGTTATTTTAGTGGTGAATTGCTCATTCTGTTTGTCCTTTCCATCAGTTATAACTTTATATTTCTTTGCAGTTGACTCTCCTTCCTGATAGAATTCCCTTTTTACTACTGCCTTTCTCTTCTTATCGAAGAAAAACTCATTCGGAGGGAGTTCTTCTACCCTTATGGGCCTCAAATCTTCATTGATTATCCATCCTGCATCGATATTTCCCTGCGTCGACTGCAAGGGGGCAACTGATGTGATAGGTTCTTCGATCTGCTTCGCTAATTTTCCCGGAGTAGCGACCGAACTCTGCTTCTTCAACAGGTCTGGAGTCTTTATCTCTGCTTCCATACTCTTCTTCTTCGACGGGTCTAGAGTCTTTATCTCTGCCTCCGGACTCTTCATTTGCTCCCCCTCATTCTGGTGTTTTCCTTGATCAGGAGTCGCATCTTTAGAGCCTTCAACGTCTTTCTGTTTCACCTCCGACATACTCGGACCCTCACATCACAACACTGCGAGAAGACATCTACGTCGATGTTCCTGGAACTTCAAAACATCGTCTCTTTCCTCAGGTGCCAAGGTTTGTATCCGAGCTAGAATCTTAGCATAGGACCTTACTCCTCGAAAAATGTCATCCAAGGGTGAATTCTCATGCTCAAATCTCTTGAGCCCGCAATTGGGCAAATGATTGCTCACGACCCTCTGTGGATCATGCTTCTTGTATTTGATGGAGACCAAATTTAGGTCTTCCAGGGCTGCGACCTCGGCTTTGGCATGCCAAAAATCTAATAAAGAATAATAATTCAAATGAACAGGAAAAGGTGGCCATACCTTCTTCAAATATCCTTTAATCTCTTTGCTTATACCACCGACTACTGTCTGCCTGGCAACCTCGCGACAAGCCATCTTGTCTGGAATGAACAATGGCAGCGCATGCGAGGGAACAGAAGCCCTGAAAACTCTAAGGTATGAAAAATCTGCTTCCACATACCAGTCTGCTATGCTGCTCAGATTCGTTACTATGTTGTCCGAGATCCGGGGTGGCGGGTGACCAAAAATGGTGACATGCAGGGGCACCATCACCCAGTTAAAGATTTCGTACGCAAAATTCCCCGCTTTGTTTTCCCATAATTTTGCATGATATACATGTATGGGTTCGTCTTCGGCCAGAGTCTAACTCTAGCTCATTAATGGAAATGGTGTCATAGAACAAATTGCATCCATAATGTATGCAGACATGAAGAATGAAGATGCCTTCCCATTCTCTTTCTACGCCTGACACTCTGTGACCTGAATGGTCAAGCTATCAGAAAGCATCTTTGCCCAGTCAAAGGAACTGCCCTCGGTGACCCAAAACATTAGAGGCACCCATGAAAGGAAAAAATGTGAGGTGTCCTCTTTCCCATATAACCGGCATGTCATCATGGCCACATATTTGTACTGTGGTTCTAACGAAGCGATTGAATATATGCCGTGGGTATCATCTCTGAACTTCGCAGTGTTTGAAACCCAATCCCTTATTAAACTGGACATGGTTTTATCATACTGTACATAGTCCTTCTTCTTGAACTCGTCTAAGAATTCAGTGCCATATGTGTGGTCGGACGTCGTGGGTAGCTTATACATGGTTTGTAGATGTTCATGCCTGAAAGTCCCGATGGTGACTTTCTTCTCGTTCATGATGGTTCTAGTCGGTATGTCCACATGGTCCAATGCCCATCGGACCATGTCATAATATGGAAACAACTGTGGCCTGGTTTCTACTATGTGCATTCTGGATTGGATGACTATTTTGTACTTGGTGGTTATATCATCTTTTTCGTTGTCGCTGGAGTCGTCAGAATAGTTCACCAACTCTGTGTGTAGAACATCCGAAACAAATGACCAATTCGGGACCGAATCGATACTTCAAGTTGAAGTATCAGATACATTGTCTGATCCTTGTCCCGAAACCTCAACATTCACCTTTGATGCTTTCCGCGGAGCCATGGCTGGAGATTGTGTTTTGGCTCTTCTGTGATAGAAATGCATATACATACAAAAGTCAGCTGCTCAGAGATAATGTGCTCTACGTAATATGAAATTAATTTTTTATAATGAACCAAATCCCTTATATATATTTGAAAACTCGGTACCTTTCAGAACAAGTCTGTCAAATCACATTTGGAAATAAATTCTTCCATAAAAATCCGATCTTATATTTATCGATTTACCCTATTTCCTCATTAATGTCATACATTTTGGCGGTTTAAAAGTCAATTGGCATATGGAAAGAATAAGGCTACCTCGTGAATCATGCAAGCATAGAAACGCGGGATATGTCTTGATTTAGCTTAATTAATCCGGTTTTACCAACGTTAATCAACATTTCGGTACTCGTTATATCGGGGATTTTAGTTTAACACTTTGAATATCTAACACCTGAGACTGCGAAGATCGATTTTGATTAATAAAAGTTAATTGTGATTTTGGGGGTTCGATTAATTTTATAATTATTATATTTTCCATATCGCGACTCGGAGCTTCAAAGATAAGTTTCTGGAAGATTTACATGCCGAGTGGCGAAAACGCGAGATCTCGGCAACATGACTTAATTAAAAGGGAAGATAATCTTGGATTAAGCGATCAATTAATTACGTTATAACCGCATCGTGATTTCGTGAATCGGGGTTTAGACAATGAAATTTTTGAAAAGGACAATGCCGAGTGGCGAAATGCCGAGAGGATATTTTACCACGGTTTAGATTTTACCCTTAACCTTAACATGGGTTACTCAAATAAGGACCTCTTGTTCTCGGCCATCGGGGCTATGAAAATAAATTTTCGGGTTTGGCGAACGTCGAGGAGCGAAACCCCGACGACGTCTAAACATGGGTTGGGGAAAACTTTACCTTTGTTACTGACCTGAGTAAAATATTAAACGATTTCGCTATTTCGTAGCTCGAGGTGTGTGACTTATATGACTTACAGTATCTGACCTACGAGATCCCAAGGTAGAACAAAAGAGGAAAATTTTTAACGAAATGTAGGACTCGTTTCAAGAGTATAAAAATCATCGCTGCTCGCGTGATAAAGCTTCAGAGATCTTGATACCTCAGAGGGAAAATATGAAAACCATCTTTAGATTTCGAGCATTTAAAAAATGAAATATGTGATGGGTTTATAAAACAAAGGCGGATCCAACATAGGCTCCAACTAGGGATCCCGCTTTCTTGTAAGGTGGGAAGAACAGTAGACCATGTGGGAATATTGGGTAAATGGAGTCAATAGCATTCAATCAGGCGAAAAGGTTTCTGAGAACAGGGTAACGAAGGGGGAAAAAGACTTTGTTCTTTACCTTGAAAAGATTTTTCAAAATCAGATACTCTTTTTAAACTTAGTTGTAGTCCCTTTCAAAACTTTCCCTTTCCCGTTACTAAATTCAGGTCTGCTTTAAGACAATCGAAACAGTCCTAGGAGACCCAACAGATCTTGCGGCTATCGGCTTGCATCAAAAGAATAAGATTATATGTTTTTAATTGGGAAGTCCTGTCTGAATTTGGGATGTGGATCAGGTTTTAAAAAGCATTGGTTACCAGAGTAGAGTGATATTCATGTATAATAGCCTTACAGATATCTCAGACATTGCTTCACTGCCAGCGAGCTTGTTCAGTACCCTGGTGAAGTTATCTTGCCCCTTTTTACTTAATTTCCTTTCACCACTTCAGAATATATTTATGCATTTAAATGTTGAGACGAGGGCAATCATTGCTGAATTTCCTTTCATTGTCTCTCGGACTAGGTGGGGGCAATCATTTCTGAATTTCCTTTCACCACCTGTCTTATAATTTACTTTTTAGAGCGCAAAGATGGGGGCAATCAGTTTGTATCAGGGCTGATATCTGTGTAATATTTTGAAATATAGGTCTGTCTACTTACTTTGATTACTCGGTACCAACCTTCCCTTGACCTTCACAACATCTTCGTTCTTGGGGAGAAAAAGGAAAATAACTTTTTAAGGGCATTCTATTCGAGCAAGCTTCAATCCTCCGATGCCGTTGAAAAACCTAGGAAAGTTAGGATCACTCTAAACGTTCCTTTGCTTAGCAGGTGATCAAGTAGTTGTGAAGACCTGCTTTCTTTCCACAATCTTCTTTGAAGCTAACGAGGTTGAAACGAAAAACTTTTATCCCTTCGTATATGAAACAGAAAGATGGTGAATTTTTAAAAGGTAAACCCGAAGATAGACAGGATGTCAGGCAGTGATTTACAGACTGAAAATACAGAGGTCAAATAATTCAAAATTGACTCTTGTAGATATTTTCGGGGATAATTTACTTTGACTGATTGTTTTTAGATTGGGTGAATCGTTTAAATTGTGTTAATTTTTTTCAGAGATTATCAAACCAAGAAACAACTCTGTTATCTATCAATTCAGCTGATATTGCAGTTTGAATGGAATTACCTCGGTTTTCTTTAACAGTCCTTTATAACATGTCTTTTGAGAAATCTCAGCTTTACCTTTTCATTTTACTTTCTTTGCGCAATATGAAATTACTTTAGGTATCACCTGTTTATGTCGATTTATTTCTGACACCGAATTTCAGTTTACTCCTCCTGCTTGTTTCTTATGCAGCTGGAATCCTGTAAAAGACAAATACGAATCTTATCCGAAATGTGTCGAAAGTTTATGAACGAAAAAACAGAAAATCAAAAAGTAATGTTTAAATGAAAATAGATGTATGTACACAAAATATATATAATAAAATTTATTTATTTATTTATTTAATTGGCGACTGTTACGTCATGTAATGATTTAAATACCGCCCGTTGACAGGGGCATTGAGGATTTCTCCGTCTATATTTTCCAGTAGGAAAGAATTTTTTCCTTCCGGAGCCGAGACCCTGAATGGCCCATACCAGAGGTGGTCAAATTTACCATGCTTCTCTGCTTATTCCTTTCTTGCATCCCATATTAGCACTAAATCACCTGGGAGGAATTCCCTATCCTTTGCCTTGCGGTCGAACAATGCTTTCATGTCATCTTGATACTTCTGCATCTTTTCATCAACTTCAACTCTATGTTGTTGAACCTCAATCAGCTGATTAATTCTCCTGGTTACATGATTGGGTTCTTCGTTTTGATCTTGCCATAACTTCATCACTGGTAGCGCTAGGTTTATAGGTAGAACAACATCTGTCCCATAGACCATTTGAAAAGGCGAAATGTCGATAGACCTTTTAGTGCTTATGTGCTTTTCCCACAATGCGTATTTTAAGTGCACATGCCAAGACCTTTTATTTTCATCCAATACTTTCTTGATTATATTTACCAGGCTCTTGTTAGATGACTTGGCCAATCCGTTCCCCTGGGGGTAATATGTTGTGGAATAGCCAAGAACGATGTTATACTTTTGACAGAAGATGATCATAGCCATAGATTTAAAGGCCTGGGCATTGTCAGTAACTATCTTTCGGGGACAACCGAATCTTGACAAAATATTGTCTTCCAAGAAATCGATTACCACCGAGTCTGTTGCCCTTTTGGTTGGAATGGATTCCACCCACTTAGTAAAATAATATGTTGTTGTTAAGATCCACTTGTGTTGAGCACTGGAATGGGGATTAATCTCACCTATGAAGTCTAGACCCCATTACTGAAATGGGGCTTCGACTTTGACTGGAACTAGAGGCAATGTCAGGAGCTTCTATTTACCTGTGAATAGTTGACAAGGGTTGTAGGCACGCACTTTGGCATTGACGTCCAAAAATAGTTTAGGCCGGTAGTACCCAGCCCTTAAGATCTTGTAAGTTGTAGCTCTCCATGCGTGATTCCCCCCACAGATTCCCTCATGAAATTCGTCTATAACCCGTTGAGTTTCCGATTCCACTAAACAGACTAACAGGAAACCGAGTGGATCCTTCCAATATAGATGACTTTCGGCGATACAATATTTAACTGCATGGAGTTTTAAAGTTTTGGCTTTAGATGGTGATAGTTCATTTGGGAATTTTAGATTTAGCAGGTATGACACTATGTCTCTGTACCATCCTAATGATAAGAACTTCTCTTCGATCTTGTTTGGACTTGTTTCCTCATTCGACTCGTTTAGGTCTATGTCTTTGTCATCTTCCTGCAAGCAATTGATATCTAGGGCTCTGAAATTCGATTCAGCTAAGAGTTTGGCCAGGCCTTGCCCTTTTATCAATTTGGTCGGTTTGACTTCCAGATCAAATTCTTGGATTTTGGCGAGCCATCGCCCTCTTTTTTCGTCGTTGTCTGGCTGTACCAATATATCTTTCACAGAAATGGTAGTCACGTACGCAATTATCTTTGAATGTAGTACATAAGTTCTGAATGCCTTTAATGCTTTTACCATTGCGTACGCCTATTTTTCTATTATGTCATACTTCAGTTCTGCATCTCTAAGGCTCTTTCTAAAAAACGCGATTGGTTGTTTGAATCCTTCTTTATTCTTTTGTAGGAGCACCGTGGCGATAGTATGTTCAGAGGAAAATGAGAAAATAAGAAAATATTTCAAATAGTCTAGGCTTGCTAGCACATGTGCCTCGCTTATGACTTTCTTAATATGCGCGAACGATGCTCTGGCCTCGGTTGTCCAATTTACCCCGCTCTCCTTCTTCAACATGCCTGTGATCAATTTTATGATCTCAGCAAAATTCGGGATAAACCTTCGTAAAAATTTTATTCTTCCTAAGAAAGATTGAATCTCTTTTACATTTCTGGGAATATTTATAGTATCTATTGCTTCAATCCTCTTAGGATCAATCCTAATTCCATTCCTAGATATGATATGGTCCAAAAGATTACCTTCCTGCATAGTGAAATGTGATTTCTTTGGGTTCAAAGATAGACCAAACCTGCGGCATTTTTCGAAAGTCTGTTTAAGATGGATCAAGTGTTCTTCATCTGTTTTAGATAAAATCGTCAAATCATCGAGGTAAATGACTACGAACTTGTCCCTTTCTCCTATGAAAGAGATGCCCATAGCGCGCTAGAATGTGGCCCCTACATTCATCAAACCAAAAGTCATTTTGTCATACATAAACGTACCCCATGGTGTGGTGAAAGCAGTTTTTTCCCTGTCTTGTTCATTCATGGCGATTTGATTATAACCAGAGAACCCATCTATCATAGACATTCGGTTTGCTCCAACAACTTTTTCTAACACATTGTCCATTTTGGGCAGCGGATAATTTTCCTTGAGAGACGACTTATTTAAGTTTTGGAAATCCACACACAGTCTGATTTCCCCACTCTTTTTCCTGACCCGGACCAGGTTTGCTACCCAGTCCGAGTATCTCAGAGGTATGATTATTTTTGTGTCTAAAAGTTTCTTAACTTCTTTTTTGATCACAGGTAACAAAATGGGGTTAATTTGCCTAAACGGTTTGACCCCAGGCTTCAAAGGTATCTTGTGATCAATTATGGAAGTGTCATTCGTTCTTAACTCATCATAAGACCAGGCGAAAACATCTTTATACTGTCTTAGTTGGTCTTTATACTTATCTTTCACTTCGAGAGGGAGGAAATTGGATATTTTTACCACCCTGGATTCTTTTTCAGTTCCTATATCACAGTCCTCCACTTCTTCTGGTTGGGGCTGCAAAGTGGATTTTACAGGTACGTCGTTTTGATCAAAAAGTCTTTCTAAAGGAATCAATCCTTTCAGAATATGGTTGTTTTTAAGGACTAGCATACGATGATCCGCAATTTTTTCTCGGAAGTCTTGAGGATCTTCCCCTTCTTGCATGATCCACATTGGGTCATTTTGATTTTCTTGGTCTGCATGAGATTCGGAGAATTCACCCACTGCTGCAAGAAATTTCTTATTTTGTTCGTCATCCTCAAAGACCTGTCAGTGTCGGATATTGTCTGGTATAGAGGGTTTGTATCTGATTTTAATGTGATACTTCAACTTGAAAGTCGTGGGAGGAGAGAAGGTTGAAGTTGCTTTTGCCAATGCATCAGCATGTAAATTCTCTGCGCGAGGGATAAAGTGGACATTTACGGATGAGAAAAAGTTTTCCATGAGATCCCAAGCACAATTTCTATATGTTCTTAATCTGGGATGCTTGGCTAGGTACTGTCAGTTTATTTGTTTGACTATTAACTCTGCATCACCATATACATCTAAGTTATTTATATTTAGTTTCTTGGAAGCCTCTAATCCTAAGACTAACGCTTCATATTCGCATACGTTGTTAGTGTAATCTATATCCCACTGTAGTCGGTAGGAAAAAGGAACAACGAACTTACCTTTGGGAGCCACTAAAAGCACCCCAGCACCCGCCCCTTCAGAAGATGAAGCACCGTCAAAATACATTTTCCAGACACCAGTGTTACACAAATCTTCTGTCATGTAATCTGACTCTTCTCACTATATATCGTTTTCTTCCAGACAACCATCTAAAACATCATCAAAAGACAAGATACAATTTCCCAGATCTTGGTCCGCAATGTAAATAGGGAAATTGTTTGGGTTTTGAGGGTCACTGACTGTATATGCTAATATCGTTTCTCTGTACAACCGAGTGAACTGACCACCGAACACAGGAATTGTGGCAAACATCATGTCCAATTGAAGAGAACCCCCCAACTTGGCTCCCCATGACCTAGATAACAGCAAGCCATACTTAGGGGGAATATCTGCGATAACCACATCCATCAGGATACTCTTAACCGGGACCTGCACCAGGGTAACTACCAGATCTTTTATCATCCCCATACACTTAACCCTTCTTGAGTCAAAAGAGTACAGATCTCCATAAGGTCTGGTGATCTGGAGACCCAACTTGTCCATAATAATCTTAGGCATAACGTTATGGGAGGCTCCGGAGTCTAACATGAAATTATGTAGCAATTGATCATACACATTCAGAGTGATATAAAAGGAAACAATGGTGTCTTTGGCCCCTTCAAAATGGGGACCAAAGGTGATGTTAGGTTTGTCATCCTCGAGGTTTAAAACATCAGACTGGCTTTCTAGCTCAAAGACACCCATCGCTTTGGTAATCTGTTTCTGATAAACGGGGTTTCAAAGACACCTTGTCTGTTTCTTTAGCTAAGACTTTTGAATCCTTCCTTTCCGATTTATTCATCTAGACTTCTTTATCACTCATGGTCCTGGTTGAAGATGTAATTGTATTTGTTGTTTTGGTTCCTTGTGCCTGAGTTTCAACTTTTTCCACTTCGGACTCTTGTGTGCTTACTACTTTAGTTTTGTTGTTGGTTAATAAGGTCTCTTCCGAAGGAGGCTCATAAGATTGACCTCTTTGGAGGATTTTCTTGGGTTGAGTAGTTGAGGTGGGCTTACTCTTAGATCTTAAGTTGTACTTTGGTTGAAACTCAGCCATTATCATCTCAGTTTCTGGTTGAGATTCACAGAGATCAGTGTGATCACCTTCTTCACCCTTATTCGACGGTCGTGGCGTGTTTAGATATTTTTCATAGTCTTCTCGAGTCAGATGTGGCTGAGTGCAGTCATCACCGAAGTTCGTGACATCATTATCCGAATCTCCGAAGTTTTGAAAATTGTTCGCTCCTATAAAATTTTCATTCTTTAAGGGAGCTTGTATTTTTTTATCTTCATTTTTTATTTGTCTTTGCTGGTTCGGGGGGTTGGGGTTCCTCTTGAAATCGTTTTTGGGGAAAGAGTAAGCTTTGGCCTATTCGAGCTCCATTCTGGATATTTTATTTGACAGTTCTTTAATTACTCTGGCCATATCATCTACCCTGTCCTCTGCGGACCTATTAGACCCTGACGGACCTGCTGGTTCTCTAAAGCGTTTGGTCTCTCAGTTTCCTGCTTTTAATTTAGCTTTAAGCTTACCCGAAGCCATCATATTAGACTCTATTTCTACTGCATCATCCTGCATTCAGTTTAGGGTGGCTCCCCTTCTTTCTCGCAAAAGGAGTGCAAAATCCAGTTCGAAAGCTCCGGTGAAAGTTACTTTGGTCGCGGGTTGGGACGGTTTAACCTCGGCTGGGATCTTATTATATAGTTTGTTGAATCTTTGAATAAATTCCATGTCTGTTTATGAATTCTTTTTTCTCAAAGACCCAAATTCGGTTAAATAATATAGATGGTCTTTTCTCTCGCCCCATTGTTTGAGGAAAGCATCTTCCAAAGCGTCATAATACAAGATAGATGTTGCAGGTAGGCTCCGAAACCAAGTTCAGACCTGGCCTTCGAAGGTTTGGACAAGAAGTCTCGAATATACGTCCTCATGTTCGATAGCCAGGATATCGGCGAATTGATCGAAGAAATTTATATGTTCGGCCGCGGTCAGATCCCCTTCCCCGTTGAATTTTGGTAAATTTTTTATGTAATTTTCGAGGAGATCGTGTAGAGGGACGGGCAATACTAAGGGATCATATCTAGCTGCAAATTTCGCAAACACTCTGGGAGGGGGGGCAGGCTCTTTGCCTCCAGCTCCTCCTAGAGGGGCTCCTCCCCCTCCTCCTCCGATAAACCCTCCACCTCCTCCTACAGACCCTCCACCTCCTCCTCCGGTGACTGCCATCGTTATTTGTGGAAAGTTATAAAGGGGGTTTTGGAAAATTAAAGTGACTCTTTGTTCTCTTCGCGAAGAGGAAAATCCAATGAGGAAAGATAAGGGACGCGAGGACTCGGTTCCTCGGATTTGCAAGAGACAAAATCAGGAGAAATGACGGGTGTGGAAACTGAGTGTGTAACACACTCTTCAAAATTTGGTGAAGTTGGTAAATTCAACTGAAGGAAAGATGGTATGTCAACTACCGACAAAATTTCAAGAGGGCCCTTTCCTTTGTGTACTAAGGGGATCATCGAATGAATCTCACTCCTAACTTCGGAGCAGTTTGGCGTTGAAACTTTAGTATCAAAGAGAGGAATGAGTGAATTTGAGGGTTCGGAAGAACTCTTAGTCTTCAGTGGCGGGGTTTTAAGTTTGTAAACTGCAGCGGTTGGCTTAAGAGAGCCTCTCGCCTTTAGAATCTTTTCGAGATCGGTAACGGGCGTAATCTGCTTACCATCTGGTTTTTGTATGGTATTCCTTCGACCGGATGCCAGTTTATTATTTGTGGAGTTGCCAAGTGAAAGATTAGAAAGCCTTAAAAGGTGTGTGCTCTTTGTTCACTATCAAAGGGTAACACTTTCAACGAAAAACAAATGTCGTTTTCCCAGGGAAAAAGATTTTGTAACTTCGATCCCCGGCAATGGTGCCAGAAAGATGTTGTTCCAGAGTCTGTACTTAAGGCTTAGAAGTACAGTTTCTAGGCATCTGAAAGTGGGTAAAAGGTGGAGAAGAGAGAAACGTCAACCTTCGGCAAAGGAAACTAGGGAAGATTTCTACGTTGGCATTGTCTAGCTTCCAATTGTTCCTGGATAGTTATATCTTGTTCAATGGCTGCCCATGAACGTTCCAGTTCGACCCAGTTAGTAGTTGTTTTAATAATAGTATCGAAAAGGTTTAATGCAATGTGCGTTTGGTTTGATAACCCAGGTTCGATATTAGGCTGTGTTGGTACAGGGACAATCATGGAGGAACAGTAAAATCAGAAAAACTTCGAGGAGAAATTAAGTGTTCTCTCAATTTGGTCGTATAAAAGAGAATTTATGATTTCAGAAATACAATAGGGATGCAAATCAAAGGCTCTTTCCCGTAACTGAGTTATATCTTAATAAATTGTATGAGGTGGGAGAAAAACATTTAGCTTTCTATGATGTAAGGCTCCTATCAAGGGAGAATCTCATGTATAAACAGAAGAGGAAAAATGTAAGGAAATAACCGATGTAGCACAAAATATGTGTAGAATTCTGAAAGTGTAGACTGGTCTTACACCCGCTGATAGCTGGTACAGAGGAAAAACAGTAAACAATTACAGAAAACCAAAATTCATTCGCTATAGTAGTGGTCGTACTAAATTATAATGAAGCACATCAGTTATGAATATGAAATGAAATGAAATATGAGATACAAGAAGACAAACTCATAATACAGTCGTGACGGAATTGAGAATCTTCAGATTTGCTTTGTATTAACTCTCAAATTTGTAAAAACTCTTTTACAATCGACACAAAAAGGTCCAGCCTTGTTTATTTATTTATGTGGTATATTTATACAATTTTACAACTAAGATGGAATCTCAATAGTCACAAAATTTCGGTTATGACAGGGAGGAGAGAAATCGCTCCATTTCTTCTTCTCTGTCTTCACTTGGTGCCAGACGTTTGTCCTCATGCGGGCTCGGTACAGGCGACACATCTTTCAACCAGCTAAGATATTAGCCGCGACGGTTCTGCTTGACAACAGGCTTCAAAGAAGTAACATTCTAGGGCTAACTGCTGCATCCTGTCTTCCATCTGTCCATCTATGATGTCGATGGCGCATAATTGCATGTTGGGTCTAATCATGCATTTGTCTATTTGGAATATATCCACCATAGTCATCTGGGAAATATCAGCCGAATCTCTTTCCTATTTTTCCTTTAGATCAAGCGAGATTTTTGCCACGTTCATATGCACCAATATCTCGGCATTACCTACGTTGTCAATGACTAGAAGATCTTCATCTATAGAACTGAAGGCCTCTTCTTAGGAATTGGTTATCTTTTTGGCTTGCAGCTTGCCTTCGGCAATGTTATGCTCCCATTATTTTAATAGAATGTTCCCTCTGGTCTGCTCTGAAATGGTGAACCTGGGAGTACTTTCTGAAACCTTGTTGTTCGTGGCTATCACAGGCTCTTGGAAGGCGATTCGAGCTGCTCCGACTTCCCTTTCTCTGGTGGATAAGTTCTCTGAAACCTGGTTGACTAGAAAATAGTTGTCTCAGATCGCTTCTACCTTGGCGAGAAAATTTCTCTATGCCGCAGAGACTCTGCTACGAATCCTGATCGCCTGGGATCTGAACATCCCGATGTTTATCATTCTGTTCTCGACGATATCCACCCTAGCCTGTAGCTATTCGATCAAATCCCTTTGCTGGCTCGTTTGCACCTGACCATCCCGAACCACTAGTTTTTCTTGATTGAGCTTAGTTTTGAGCATCTCTATCTCATTTCTATCGGCCAACCTGGCCTGCTCTATTCCTATGCTCGCCTGGTCTTTAGCAGTCTCTATTGTTGTGGCCAGTCTGGCTTCAAGGGTCCTAATGAGGCAATTTTTTCTTTTAAGATGGTTTCTTAAGAGCCCGACTGGAAATTGATTTGCTGAGGCATATGCTCCTAGTGTCCCTGCTATTTCAGTGGCAAATTCCTCATTCTTCTTGTCCTTTCCATCAGTTATAACTTTATATTTCTTTGTAGTTGACTCTCCTTCCTGATAGAATTCCCTTTTTACTACTGCCTTTTTCTTCTTATCGAAGAAAAACTCATTCGGAGGGAGTTCTTCTACCCTTATGGGCCTCTACTCTTCATTGATTATCCATCCTGCATCGATATTTCCCTGCGTCGACTGCAAGGGGGTAACTGATGTGATAGGTTCTCCGATCTACTTCGCTAATTTTTTCGAAGTAGCGACCGAACTCTGCTTCTTCGGCGGGTCTGGAGTCTTTATCTCTGCTTCCGGACTCTTCTTCTTCGGCGGGTCTGGAGTCTTTATCTCTGCCTCTGGACTCTTTGTTTTCTCCCCCTTGTCCTGGTGCTTTCTTTGATCGGGAGTCGCATCTTTAGAGCCTTCGGCGTATTTCTGTTTCGCCTCCGACGTACTAGGACCCTCACCTTGGAACACTGCGGGAAGATAGCTACGTCGATGTTCCTGGAACTTCAGAACATCGGCTCTTTCCTCAGGTGCCAAGGTTTGTATCCGATCTAGAATCTCAGCATAGGACCTTGCTCCTCAAAAAATGTCATCCGAGGGTGAATTCTCATGCTCAAATCTCTTGAGCCCGCAATTGGCCAAATGATTTCTCACGACCCTCTGCGGATCGTACTTCTTGTATTCGATGGAGACCAAATTTAGGTCTTCCAGGGCTGTGACCTCGGCTTTGGCATGCCTGAAATATAATAAAAAATAAGAATTCAAATGAATAGGAAAAGGTGGCCATACCTTCTTCGAATATCCTATAAGCTCTTTGCTTATACCACTGACTACTGTCTTCCTGGAAACCTCGCGACAAACCAGCTTGTCGGGAATGAACAATGGCAGTGCATGCGGGGGAACAGAAGCCTCGAAAACTATGAGGTATGAAAATTCTGCTTCCACATACCAGTCTGCTATGCTGCTCAGATTCGTTACTATGTTGTCCGAGATCCGGGGTGGCGGGTGACCAAAAATGGTGACATGTAGGGGCACCATCACCCAGTTAAATATTTCGTACGCAAAATTCCCCGCTTTGTTTTTCCATAATTTTGCATGATATACATGTATGGGTTTGTCTTCGGTCGGAGTCCAAATCTAGCTCATTAATGGAAATGGTGTCATAGAACAAATTGCGTCCATAATGTATGCAGACATGAAGAATGAAGATGCCTTCCCATTCTCTTTTTGGGCCCGATACTCTATGACCCGACTGGTCAACCTATCAGAAAGCATCTTTTCCCAGTCAAAGGAACTACCCTCGGTGACCCGAAACATTAGAGGCACCCACGAAAGGAAAAAGTGTGAGGTGTCCTCTTTCCCATATAACCAGCATGTCATCATGGCCACATATTTGTACTATGGTTCTAACGAAGCGATTGAATATATGCCGTGGGTATCATCTCTGAACTTCGCAGTGTTTGAAACCCAATCCTTTATTAAACTGGAAATGGTTTTATCATACTATACGCATTCCTTCTTCTTGACCTCGTCTAAGAATTCAGTGCCATATGTGTGGTCGGACGTTGTGGGCAGCTTATACATGGTTTGCAGATGTTCCGGCCTGAAAGTCCCGATGGTGACTTTCTTCTCGTTCATGATGATTCTGGTCGGTATGTCCACATGGTCCAATGCCCATCGGACCATATCATAATATGGAAGCAACTATGTCCTGGCTGCTACTCTGTGCATTCCGGATTGGATGACGATTTTGTACATGGTGGTTATATCATATTTTCCGTTGTCCCTGGAGTCGTCGGAATAGTCCACCAACTCTTCCTATAGAACATCCGAAACGAACGACCAATTCGGGACCGAATCGATACTTTGAGGCGAAGTATCAGAGACATTGTCTGAGCCTTGTCCCGAAACCTCAACATTCGCCTTTGATGCTTTCCACGGAGCCATGGCTGGAGATTGTGTTTTGGCTCTTCTGCGATAGAAATGCGTATACATACAGAAGTCAGATGCTCAGAGATAATGTGCTCTGCGTAATATGAAATGCATTTTTTATAATGAACCACAACCCTTATATATATTTGAAAACTCGGTACCTTTCAGAACAAGTCTGTCAAATCACATTTGGAAATAAATTCTGCCATAAAAATCCGATCTTATATTTATCGATTTACCTTATTTCCTCATTAATGTCATAAATTTTGGCGGTTTAAAAGTTAGTTGGCGCATGGAAAGAATAAGGCTACCTCGTGAATCATGCAAGCATCGAAACACGGGATATGTCTTAATTTATCTTAATTAATCCGGTTTTACCAACGTTAATCAACATTTCGGTACTCGTTATATCAGGGATTTTAGTTTAACACTTTCAATCTCTAACACCCGAGACTGCGAAGATCGATTTTGATTAATAAAAGGTAATTGTGATTTTGGGGGTTCGATTAATTTTATAATTATTATATTCTCCATATCGTGACTCGGAGCTTCGAAGATAAGTTTTTGGAAGATTTACATCCCGAGTGGCGAAAATGAGAGATCGCGGAAACATGACTTAATTAAAAGGGAAGATAATCTTGGATTAAGCGATCAATTAATTACGTTATAACCGCATCGTGATTTCGCGAATCAGGGTTTAGACGGTGAAATTTTTGAAAAGGACAACGCTGAGTGCTGAAATGCCGAGAGGATCTTTTACCACGGTTTATCTTTTACCCTTAACCTTGACATGGGTTACTCAAATAAGGACCTCTTGTTCTTGGCCATCGGGGATATGACAATAAATTTTTGGGTTTGGCGAACGCCGACGCACGAAACCCCGATGACGTCTAAACATGGGTTGGGGAAAAATTTACCTTTGTTACTGACCTGAGTAAAATATTAAATGATTTCGCTATTTCGTAGCTTGGGGCGTGTGACTTATATAACTTACAATATCCAACCTACGAGATCCGTAGGTAGAACAAAAGAGGAAAATTTTTAACGAAAGGTAGGACTCGTTTCGAGAGTATAACAATCATCGTTGCTCGTGTGATAAAGCTTCGGAGATCTCGATACCTCATAGGGAAAATATGAAAACCATCTTTAGATTTCGAGCATTTAAAAAATGAAATATGTGATGGGTTTAGAAAACAAAGGTGACTCCAACAGTGGGTATTGGCTATGCACAGACGTTGACTAGTGTTTTTTAATGAAAGGATGGCATTAAGGGAAATGTTGTCAAAATGATATCGGGAAAGATGTATCCACCACTCTTTTACAGAGTCAAACTGATTAGTTTTATAAAACGTTGCACACCCATCATTTTTCCTAGACAGCCTTGTTCTCTCCTTTCCCTTAAACAACCCTTCATAACCTAGCTCGGCCAATTCCTGATAGAAAAAATCATAATAGTGGTTCACTTGGACCTCCTGGAGGCAAATGATGTCAGCGTCGCACTGTAATATTTCTTTCAACAACTTTTTTCGGCGGTATTCCCAATTGAGTGCGAAGGAAGGACAGTTGGGATACTTCTCTTGTCTAGCACATTCATTTGTTAGCCCATTGAATGTTACAACTGTGAATGATCGACCCGTGAAGCTTGGAGAATTGTTGTTTTTGTTAACTTGAATCATTTTTCAAGGATTCGGGGGAAGCGGGAATCGAATAATAGGTTCAGTATGGAAAATCACCTTCCCTGCCCATTCAAGAAATAATACCTTGCCTACATCGTGGGTGGTGGGTGTATAAATTTTGGACTCTGACTACAAACGATTGTTGATACCATGTATAAAATCGAGGTGATACCATCTCTGCCCGCTAATTCTCCTCCTCAATTCATCATCGAGGAAGCGGTCAGGTACCAAATCCTTTTCACTCAACTCTTTACCAACAATAGGTTTTACGGAAACCCCTATAAATTCCACCACAGTTGCCATTTTTTCCAGTAACTATAATTTCTCTTCAATACTATAATACTCCTCTTCAATAATACAATACAAGATTTTGTTAAGCTCGTGTATGGATATATGGGCTTTGTAAATAGAAATATTATACGGATCGATGTTTTTATTCCTTCCATTGAATGTCATTAACTTTTATTTATATTGAATTACATTACTGTTTGTTTCTATAAACAAAAATGAAGTTTTCTTACAACATCGGCGTGATCTTTCTGTGAAAAACGGAGGTCAATCAGGATCGGGTTTTGGCGATTACAAACACTGAACACAAAAATAAAACACAACGATGATTTCCGAATTGTGAAATGTGAACAAGTTGTTGGCCCAACACTTCGGGTTTCGATGTTTGGTAAAACAAAAGAACTCTGCGCAAATTTAACAAGCAAGTCCCGAATGAGAAATAAGGCTTATTGGAATTCGGGGTTCGACATTTACAAATACCTAACGCAGAAACAAAACAAAACTATGATTCCCGAATTGTGAAATGTGAATAAGCTTTGGGCCAACCACTTCGGGTTCGGGATTTTTGAGACTAAAGAACTCCATGCACTTTTAAACAAGTAAACTCCAAATGCCAAAATCACATATCGACTTGGGTTCAATGTGATTTTATATTAAAATCACCCGCACCAACAAATAAACTCAGAATAAATGTGGGACCGGGTTCACAATCGGTAAAACCAAATAATTACTGCGTTTAGTCAAATTGAAATCAATATAGCCAATTCGATCAAGAAATAAGACAAGTTTACAAACTTAATAAAAATAGGGTAAAAACGAAGAGAACACCTCCGAATACAAAATGGAAAATTATCTTCAATATGCTTTCAAGCTCTAACTCTTACAATCCATTACAAGTATTTATACAAACAAAAATGCCCCTTTGATCTTATAAAAATATTTAATTAAGGAGTAATTGTATCCTGTGTTCTGCAAAGGTTAAGGCGACCACTGTTTGAGCTATCAGTAAATCGATGCTTAATCCTTGAGTCTTGAAGGTTCAAGATGACCACCGATCCATCATTATTCAAGCGGTGAAATGATTACTTATCCAACATACTCCCTCTTAATCATTTCAAAAAACAAAACAAAACAAAATATGCAATAGAAGATTGTTGTTAACAAAGCATTACAACTTACAGACCCCAATATTATCTCTATTAATTTTAAACAATTCATTTCCCAAAGGCTTTGTAAATATGTCTGCAAATTGTTCTTCAGACCTGTAGAACTGAACAAAAATTTCTTTGCCATTTACCATCTCTCAAACAAAATGATACCTTGTATCAATGTGCTTACACTGGTTGTGAAAAACATGATTCTTTGACCAATGGCAGATTTATTATGATAGACAATCTAAGTTGCACCATTCTTCTCATACAATAATTCATTCAAGATTCTTCTCATCCATACAACTTGACATGCAGCTCCTATTGTTGCAACATACTCTGCCTCAGTAGAAGATAAAGTCACTATGGGTTGTTTCTTTGATGCCCATGCCACTGATCCAGATCCAAGATTGAACACATAACCAAATGTTCTCTTCCTATCATCAATGGAACCTGCAAAATCACTATCAGTATATCATATCAACTCAAAGTTCAAGCTTGATGTGTATCCGATACCAAAATCAATTGTTCCAGCAATGTATGTCAGAATCCTCTTTCATGCCTGCCAATGAGTAGTCTTTGGAGTCTCCATGAATCTAGAAATTAAACTTACAACAAACATAACATCAGGTCTCATTGTTGTTAAATCCATAAGGCTTCCAACCAATTTCTTATACAGAGTTGGATCAACATATGATCCCTCATCATATTTGCTAAGTTTGGTACCAATTTCCATTGGTGTTGCAGCTGGTTTACAATTGAGCATTCTAAACGTTTTCAATACTTCATTTTCATATTTAGTTTGACAAATGAAAATGCCATCATTAGATTGATCCACGTCAATTCAAAGGAAATATTTCATCAATCCTAAATCAGTCATCTCAAACTTTGTTTTCATGGCATTTTTAAAATCATCTACGGATAGATCTCCAGTAAAAATCAAGTCATCAACATACAGATATACAATCAAAATATTACCTTCCTGGTTTATGTTTATATACAGAGTTGGTTCACTTGGACTTCTACTGAATCCAACACTAATCAGGTACTCATCAATCCTGCTATACCAAACTCTGGATGCCTACTTCAATCCATATAAATCTTTCTTTAACATGTAAACTTTGTCTCTGCGCTTATCAATCTCATAACCCATAGGTTGTCTTACATAAACCTCTTCTTCCAAACATCCATTGAAGAATGCATAATTAACGTCCATCTGATGCATGATCCATTTATTCTGAGCTGCAATAGCTAAGACCATCCTCACTGTGTCAATTCTTGCTACAGGAGCAAAGGTTTCATTGTAATCAATACCAGGTTGCTGACTAAACCCCTGAGCTACAAGTCTTTCCTTGTACTTTTCAACTTCACCTTGTGCATTCAGCTTAGTCTTATAAACTCACTTAACACCAATTCTCTTCTTACCTTCAGGTAAATCGACAAGATCCCAAGTGTTATTTCTTTCAATGGAATCAATCTCCTCATCCATTGCTTTTATCCAGACATCCTCTTTAGCGGCTTCATTCAAACTTACAGGATCACATGTCATTAATGAAAAATTTGAAATCTGATCTACATCTTCATTCCGATCATATAATTCTATTAAGCTTCTAGTCTTCTGACCTTTAATTTTTATTTTCAATGAAGCTAAAGTAGGATTTGATTCACTACTTACCTATGAATCTGTTTGATGTCCACCATGTCCAGATGGATCACCACGCTCATGAGTTCTTGGCGTTCTAAATTGAGATGGGATGAAATCTGGTGCTTCCCTTGTAGGACTTCTCACTGCAAGCGTATGTGCATGTGAAACCAATTGTCGACCTCCTTCATCCTACTCAGCTCCATCATCATCTTCACGGGGTAACACAGCTCCCTCTGAAACAAATTTATCAATACTTCCATCCGAGGCTTCCTCTTCTTTAAATTGAACATCTATGTTGATTACATACTACTTGGTGATGGGATTGTAGAGTCTGTATGCCCTAGACTCTTCACTATATCCAACAAAGATACATCTCTCACTTCTGTCATCCAACTTCCTCTTCATTTCTTCAGATACATGTGCATATGCTACACATCTAAAAATTCTGAAATAAGAAACATTGCAAGGCTTACCGTCCCAGGCTTCCTGAGGTACGCGATTCCTCACAGTCTTGGTTGGACTTCTATTCAATATATAGACAGAGAAAACAACCACATATCCCCAATATTCATTTGAAAGATGCTTCTCTTTCAACATGCTTCGAGTCATATTCATGATGGTTTGATTCTTTCTTTCAGCCACTCAATTCTGCTATGGAGTATATCGAGCAGTAAATTGCCTTTTAATTCCATGAAAAACACAAAATTCAATAAATTCATTCAATTTATACTCACCTCCTCTGTCAGACCTGAGGATCTTAATGGTTTGACCACTCTCATTCTCAACCATAGACTTAAACCTCTTGAAAACTTCAAAGGCTTCAAATTTCTATTTCAATAAATACAACCAAGTCTTCCTACTGAAATCATCAATAAAAGTCATAAAATAAACACTACCACTCAAATAAAGTGTTTGCATAGGTCCACACAAATCCATGTGGACAATTTCCAATGGAGATTTTGCTCTATAGGAAACACCTGAAAGAAATTTCTCTCTGTGATGATTCCCAAGTATACAACTCTCACAAGAGCTTGTAGGTTGTTGAATACAGGGAAACCCCTTTACCATGTTCTTCTTCTGTAACAGATCTAAGCCACCAAAATGTAAATGACCATATCTCAAATGCCATAACCAAGATTCATCTAAACTTCCATCTTTATAAGCATTCAAAGAACCACTCAAATCATTTCTCATAACAAGTGGAAACATTCTATTCTTGGTCATGTCTACTCTTGCAATCAACTGTTTGTTGGGTAATTTATCATAGATTCTACATACCTTGTTCTTGAAGAACACTCTATACTTTTTCTCCATCAGTTGTCCAACACTAATAAGATGTCATTTTAAACCAGGCACAAAATAAACATCGTCAATATTTCTTCTCTGATTATTCTTAGTGTAAGCTAGAACTACACCTTTACCATTAACTGTAACCTTGCAGTCATTTCCCAGTTTTACTTCAGACTTAATACTAGTATCAATAGAATAAAATAGATCCTCATTACCACTCATGTGGTTACTGCAACCACTATCCAAAAACCAAATATCATTAGCACTTTCCTGGGTGACATTACAAGTCAAGAACACAAGATTTTGATCATCCTCAAACTCATTTGTGATATGTGCAGACTGCCTTCCATCATCTGCCTGCTTCTTCCAACATTTGTTAGAAAAATGCCCAAACTTCTTACAGTAATAGCATTTTACTTTAGATTTATCATACCTCTAATTTTCTTGCTGCCAAGGTTTGTTGCTACTCCCTCTTAAATTAGGAGGATTCTACTGGAACTTCTCCTCAGACACTGATTCAGTTATGTTGTCTCTTCGACCAAAAAATTGACCTCCTCTTCCATGATTATAAGACTTTCCTCAGCCTCTGCCTTTGGTAACATGTAGTTTGGATCTGAAAGCATTCTCCTTTGATCCTTCTTCATATCTAGATATCTTAGATTCATGAGCAACAAGAGAACCAATTAATTCTTCAATTTGCATTTGACTTAAATCTTTAAATTCCTCTATGGGTACAACTATAAGTTCAAACTTCTTGGGTAAACTTCTCAGCACTTTCTCAATAAATCTCTTATTCTCAACATCATCACCATACTTCCTGAGTTGGTTCACAACACTCATCACTTGAGTCATGAAAGTATCAACACTTTCAATATCCTTCATCTTCAGATTTTCGAAGTCCCTTCTTAAATTCTGCAACTTGACTATCTTCACCTTGGACACACCCTGATAACAGGTTTCAAGAATGTCCCAAGCCATCTTTGAAGATGTAGCACTAGAAATATTCGTAAAAATGGATTCATTTAATCCTTGTTGGATTAATCCAAGAGACTTGTTATCCTTTTTCCTGTTTTCCTTCAGCAAAACACGGTGAGCATTAGAGAGAGCCAGTTCTATTGCTACATCAGATGGTTCAGCATAACCATCAATAACATAAGTCCATAAATCCTACGTAAAATCATTCTCATTCGAATATACCAAGAGTTATATGACTTCTCGCTCAGAACGGGAACCTCAACCTGAGAAGAACTACTACCAGATGCAACCATTTATATAAAATTTGAAATAAATTAAATAAACCTTCATGCAAGAAAACAAGAAGGTAAAATTGGGCACCAACAAGAATTATCTGCACAGAACTGAGAAAATAGCAGGATAGAGAGCAGGCTCTGATACCAAATGTGAAAAGTGGAGGTCAATCGAGATCAGGTTATAGCGATTACAAATGTCGAACACAAAAACAAAAAACAATGTTGATTGTCGAATCGCGAAATGCGAACAAGCTGTGTGCCCAACACTTCGGGTTTCGACGTTTGGTAAAACAAAATAACTCCACACACATTTAACAAGCAAGTCCCGAATGCGAAATAAGTCTTATTGGAATTTGGGGTTCGACATTTACAAATACCCAACGCAGAAACAAAACAAAACTATAATTCCTGAATTGTGAAATGTGAATAAGATTTGGCCCCACCACTTCGAGTTCGGGGTTTCTGAGACTAAAGAACTCCATGCACTTTTAAACAAGTAAAATCTGAATGTCGAAATCACATATCGACTTGGGTTCAATGTGATTTTATATTAAGATCACCCACACCAACAAATAAACTTGGAATAAATGTGGGACCGGGTTCACAATTGGTAAAACAAAATAATTATTGTGTTTAGTCAAATTGAAATCAATATAGCCAATCCGATCAAGAAATCAGACAAGTTTACAAAATTAATAAAAACAGGGTAAAAAAGGAGAGAACACCTCTGAATACAAAATGGAAAATTATCTTCAATATGCTTTCAAGCTCTAACTCTTACAATCCGTTTCAGGTATTTATACAAACAAAAATGCCCCTTCGATCTTATAAAAATATTTAATTAAAAAGTAATGGTATCTCATGGCCTGCAAAAGTTAAGACGGCCACTGATTGCGCTAACAGTAAATCGGTGCTTAATCCTTGAGTCTTGAAGGGTCAAGACGGCCATCGATCCGTCGTTATTTAGGTGGTGAAATGATTACTTATCCAACACTTTCTTACAAGCAAAGCATGGGATGTCTTTCAATATGACCTATGGCTAAGAATACTATATGTTTATAGTATATATAGACAATTTTTTGTTGGTCCCAAGAAAAGGGAGTGAAAGGAGTATATTTTTAGTTTTATTTTTTTAAAGATTAATTTTCATTTTATCTAATTAGATTTTTTAATGTCTTTTTAAAAAAATGTAATATATATTAAATTTAAGAGTTAAAAAATTAAATATTTTTCATGATTTTGAAATTTTAATGATTTTTTTTTTAATTGGTTTAGAATGTCACAAATGTTTTTTTGTTTAATTGGTTTAGAAGGTTACTAATGAGACACAATTCATGGATGAGATGCGGTTTCTCAGCATAGTGGTCTTCTTTTTCAGAGATTCATATGAGGCACATGTTTAGTTTGATTTAGAGTGCAGTGTTGCACCTATGATTGGGATCCTAACATTTTGTGGGCTTCCATACCCAACAACAATATTTTCTATGGCTCATTGTTTAAGGTGCTTGATTCCATGGGAATAAATATAGTAATGTATAAATACTCAAATTGGTTAGAACCTTGAGGTCTCTTTGAAAGCTATTCTTATGTGAAACCAAGAGGTCTCGTTTACTTTTTATGTATAATATTATTTTAGTTAGTTAAAATTCATGCAAAGTGCAACAACGTGGACATGAATGTTTATAATATGGGTGGTTTCTTTGCTTCCTTTTTCAATGACATTGTTTTGGTTATGGAAGTGGTGCCATCAAATGCTGAAGACAACACACTTAGTATCATAAAAACGTGGGATCCATAATTGGTATGCCCCTCCCTTGTTCAATAAATTGTTAGGTCAATCCATTTAGAATATTACATTCATTAGGTAATTTTTCCAAAGGAAGAACCATATGGAGTCAGTTCAAGATTAATGGGTGTCTTGTTTGGATGCATTTCCAACATATCCCCTAACATATGGCTCAATTCATGGTGGAGTTATAAGCATTTACCAAGATAGGTGATTTATTGTCTTGGACCATGAAGGACACATGGATTTTGTTTTTTTTTCTCTCAACCCCGGATCTATTAAGAACTAAGAGATATCATAGAAAACAAAACATGTGTACAATGTAAACTACTAGTTGGTTAAAAGATCTTGATTAAAATGGATATGTGGATTTTAATATTGGAGGATGGCAATTAAAAAATAGTTAGCTATTAGACATCTAACCTCAAACTTTTTTCCATTTTAGTTCATAATGTTTCCTCTGGACATGGCACTTTCTTTCCACTTGGGTTATACTGAATAATGCTTCTCTAAGTGAAATGAATCGAAGAAAAGAAATTTTGATCCTTCATTTAGTAGATATAAATATATCATTACTTAAGAGTCTATTATCTTTGCATGATAAAGATTAATTTTAGAATATTTTTTGTTTTTAGAAAGTTGATGGATGACTTTAAGGAAACAAATTTACATCCCTTCGTAAAATACATAGAAAGAAATAATTATACAAGATAAGTTATTTGTTATCTTAAACCTTTAATAATAAAAAAAATACTATTATTATTATTTTAATATCTAAAAAATTATTTTTGAAGAAAAATGATACTTAAATCACTTGAAGGAAAAAATTTCCATGCTCTAGTAGAGTACATAGAAATCCATCGTTGCATCAACATAGATATCCACTAATATACCCAAGTGTAACACACTCGACCACCTTTGCATCCTAGGGAAGTGGGGTGTCGATATTTCCTCTCCTTAAACACCCTTCCAAACATAACCTCGAGATCATATATCTATTCTAGTCTTTAAGAGATTTTCAATGACTATAAATATGTTAAAATCTAGGTTTAGGGTTATACGTTGTAGTCTCTTAAAGTTTCTAGGTATTTCCTTCCCACTATCCACTTAACCTCCATGTCCAATCCATGCGGATCCTCGTCATATGTACCAAATGGAAAGGTAGGCATGTGGGTGTTGATGTGGCAAGTGACATTCCATTGGACATGGCACACAACATGTTCGTAACTAGGGAAAACCCAATAGAACCTAAAAAATGAACTCAAAACTAAATTATGGATCTCAACAACATCATACGGTCGAAACTTATTGAAATTGATGGTCCCCATACCTTTCCAAATCATATTTGTGTGGTGGATAGTAAGTTGGGTTAAACTACTCAAAACATAAGTCGCTACCAATCGTTTTGACTGACTTCTCCCAAGAACCCTATTCTTTCCGGTATCTGATGACTCTTCCCAAACCACACGACAGTTAACGGACATTCCAAAAGTTCAATAAATCCAACAGAAAAGATCTACCATGATCTATAGCTCAAATCCTCTGTCGTGACCATTTTTTCCACTTCAGTTGTAGTGCATCATGCTTCTCTAAGTGCAATGAATCAAAGGAAATCCCTTCATAGAATACATAGAAAGCATAAATTACATAGGATAAGTTATTTGTTATCTTGAACCTTCAATGATAAAAAAATACTATTATTATTATTTTAATATCTAAAAAGCTATTTTTGAAGAAAGATCGTACTTAAATGACTTGTAGGAAATAATTTATATCCCCTAGTAAATTACACAGAAATCCATCAATGCATCAACACAGATATTCCCTAATCTGCCCAACTATAACACACTTGACTCCCTATGCATGATAGGGCAGTGGGGTGTCGATATTTCCTCTCCTTAAACATCGTTCTAAACATAACTTCGAGATCATAGATCTATTCTACTCTTTAAGAGATTTACAACGACTATAAATATGCTAAAATTTGATTTTAAGGTTATAAGTTATAGTCTCTTAAAGTTTATAGGTCATTCCCACCCTCTATCCACTTAACTTCCATGTGGAATTCATGTGGATCCTCGCAATTTGTATTGGATGAAAAGGTATGGACGTGTGTGTTGATGTGTGGACGAATAAGGAAGGACGTCAACCTTCCTTATGAAGTGTACAGGATAGTAAAAGTCGTCTCCAGCAAGAAAGGAGAGAAGGAGAAGTAATTCTATGATAGTTTTTTGATCGTTTTCAACGTCGATCAGTGTTTTATTGTAATAAAGCATTTTCCAGTCTAAGTAAATAATGGAAATGTCTATTTTAGTGAACAGTTAGTTGTGTCATTAAACACTGCAGGAAATTTCTCTTTCCAATCTGATTGCGCAAAGAAATGCAGAACAATAAAGAAGAATTTATCGTTTGTAGAAGATCGCCTTGATTTTTTAAGGGAGACAATCCTCTAATATAGTTGATGAAGTTTTGTGAATCTTGCATTATCTTTTTTTCTTGTGTAACATTGATTTTCGTCTTTGCTAAGACGATTAAGATAAAAATATTGTGTTTTCATTTTTACTATTAGGTGAGGGTTGAGAGAGAAAATGTGCACCAAAGGAACTGTTGCGCATCTCTTATTACTCTAAGCGTGTGAGAAATACGCCCCTTTAGTTCATTGGTGGACAACGTAAGGAATAAACAAGGCATCTATCTCCAGAAAGTAGCATTTTCCTTCTTCCTTGATTGTGCCAATCTTCCAATTCTCTTCGTCTACTGAGAGGGTCCCTCACTCATATCTATTAGAGCGTACATTCAGAGAAAAATGAGGCTCCATGTTATAATATGCCCTCACACTATTACATCAATTGGTATCAGAGCAAGTTTTGTCCTTGGGACCAAGAACTTCATCCACCAGATTCAAATTGTTTTAGGGGGTCTTCATACTTAATCTCATGCTTTTTCACAGACCATTCATTTCACCCTTCTCATGGTTACTCTCGCACCCTCCTTAGGGTATATTCAATTCTTTCCAACCATGTCACCTCAACGAGAGGCCTCTAGTGAGGAATCCAATGCAGCCACATCAACTCCAGTTGCATACTTGGCGTTGGCTCTCCAAGAACTAATTCAACTTCAACAACAATGACCTCCAGTGACCATCCAGTTGGACACCCATTCTCAGTTACCCAATCTTCCCAACCAAATGAATGGAGAGCTGGTCGATTCTTGGATTTGTAGCCTCTCCACTTACATCAAGACCTAGCGTAAGATGGAAGAGGCCACCAAGTTGTAGATATACATCCTTCAACTAGAAGGAATCACACAAACCTGGTGGGACACATAATTGGAAAGGTCTGAATTGATTGTCAAGCTTAGTACACCGTCTTCCCTGACAAATGACCGCTTTGCGTCATGGGATACATTCTATCAGGCATTGACAGAACACTTCTACCCTCCAGGATATCTTCATAATTTTCTCTCCAAGTGGTTATAACTCCATCAAGTTTCGAATCAATCAGTTCAAGGATACATCGATGTCTTCTACAATATATGCATACAACTACATTTCAACGAACCAGATGAGGTATAATTTCAATTCTGGTTTATTGTTACCTCTCTGACGGGAGGTACATATTTTTGTCACCGCTTATCTGGACAAGTCTTTCTTATGGGCCTTCACCATAGAAATAAAGGTGTCTCCTTACATTTGATATTCGCCAAATCGAACCCAGGCTGAAAAGACACCTCCTTCTCATTCTCAGCCTTATCCTTCTTCCTCGTCGGCAACCAAAAATGCAGTTTGGTGTAATTTTCACAAGACCAACTCCCATAACTCTGCAGACTGTCGAGCCATTAAAAATAGCCACCCCCATCAGAACTTGTTTGTAGAGGCTACACCCACTGAGTTTCCCAAGAAACTAGAATTCATCTCTCTCACCAACCCCACCGAAGTTGACCCACCCCTCATTCTCATGATTCTGAAAGAATCAGGTCACCATAACGTTCCCATATTCACTCACAACTACCAAATTAAATATGAACTCGCCACTCTCATTCTGGACAATGACAGTAAAATGATTCTGATATCACAAGAATTAATCCAACATATGCAACTCCCCACCACCCCACACCCCGATACATATTATCTTGTATGGGTACAAAAGGGAGGTCCTCGCATTACTATTGCTTGCAGTTGCGTCGTCACTTTCACCATCTGTCCTTTTTGTGACACTGTGATCTACGAAATGTCACCATTAGATTGTGTTGATATCCTTCTGGTTCTTCCTTACAAACAAAACTGACAAGCAGTGTATCATGCCAAGACTCATCCTTACCACCTTAAACAGGTTGGGCGCACCTATGTAGTTACTTCATCTTCTATCACTTCACCACCGCCACAAACCGATACCATAGCTACTCACCATGTTATCAATACCAACAATGTCTCTCTTTGTTTGACCCACCATGTTCAACTCGAGAACCTCACTAATTCGACACCTCCCACAATACTCCCTCTACTCCAGGAATTTTCCAATGTCTCGCAGTCTCCGTCAAGGCTCCCACCCTCTCGATCCCTTGCTCCATCCAACGATCTAATTCCTGGCACATCATTATCCAATGCTTCGTCATCTCTCCCTATTACCTAAGACACTATCAAACATCCTCTAGTTACCACTTACCATTCTCGCACCCAAGAAAAAATTAAATATCCATACCCCTTACCCCATATTTCCTCTCAGTTTTCTCTTGGAGAGATGTGTAAATAGGGAGGTCACCTAGTGACTTACCACCACTATGCCAAATAATTCCACCTCCTGATGTTGTATTTGCAGAGGTGGCACCCTTACAACAGGGCCACTCACTCTTCCACATACTTCTTACCTTTCGAGGTCTGTGTTGGATTTCAGTATCGGGCACCTACAAAGATGCCTCTCATTTTGACTACGTCGGGATCAACACATCAACACCGAGAAAAACATCATGACCATCATGACATTCATAATTTATCACAGAAACACACTCCAGTCGCGGCTTCCTTACATGTAACACATGACCCTCCTGTTATTTAAATAGAAAGTATGGACTAATTAGGATAGATGAGAAGATGAACAACTAAATTACTTTATAAAATGTTTAAAAATATTTTATGAGTTAGATAAAGATGTATCCAACCTTCCCTTGTATCGGGAAATATGTATCCACCACTCTTTTACCAAGTCAAACTGATTCTTTTTATAAAACGTTGCACAACCATCATTTGGCCAAGCCATCCATGTTCTCTCCTTTCCCTTAAACAACCCTTCATACCCTAGCTCGGCCAATTCTCGATAGAAAAAGTCATAATAGTGGTTCACTTGGACCTCCTGGAGGAAAATGATGTCAGTGTCGCACTGTAATATTCCCAACTGAGCGCGAAGGAAGGACAATTGGGATACTACTCTAGTCTAGCACATTCATTTGTCAACATGTTGAATGTTACAACTGTGAATAGAGCCCGACCCTCTGTAAATAGAAATATTATATGGATCAATGTTTTTATTCTTTCGATTGAATCTCATTAACTTTTATTTATATTGAATTATTACTTTTTCTTTCTATAAAAAAATGAAGTTTTCTTACAACGTCGGCACAATCTTTCGTACAAGCAAAGCATGGGTTGTCTATTAATATGACCTGTGGCTAAGAATACTATATGTTTATAGTATATAGAGACAAAGTTTTGTTGGTCCCAAAGAAAGGGAGTGAAAGGAGTATATTTTTCGTTTTATTTTTTAAAACATTAATTCATTTTATCTAATTAGAATTTTTTTTTACGTCTTTTTAAAAAAAATAATATATATATAATTTAAGAGTTAAAAAATTAAATATTTTTCATGATTTTGAAATTTGAATGATTTTTTGTTTAACTGGTTTAGAATGTTATGAATGTTTTTTTGTTTAATTGGTTTATAAGGTTACTAAAGAGACACAATTCATGGATGAGATGCAGTTTCCCAACATAATGGTCTTATTTGTCAGAGATTCATATGAGGCACATGTTTAGTTTGATTTAGAGTGCATTGTTGCACTTATGATTGGGATCACAAAATTTTGTGGGCTTCCATACCCAACAACAATATTTGATATGGCTCATTGTTTAAGGTGCTTGATTCCATGGGAATAAGTATAGTACTATATAAATTCTCAAATTGGTTAAAACCTTGATGTCTCATTGAAAGCTATTCCTATGTGAAACCAAGAGGTCTCTTTTACTTTTTATGTATAATCCTATTTTAGTTAGTTAAAATGCATACAAAGTGAAACAACATGAACATGAATGTTTATATTATGGGTGGTTTCTTTGCTTCCCTTGTCAATGGCATTTCTTGGGTTATGGAAGTGGTGCCATCAAATGCTGAAGACAACACACTTAGTATCATAAAAAAGCAGGATCCATATTTGGTATGCCCCACCCTTGTTCAATAAATTGTTAGGTCAATCCATTTAGAATATTACATTCATTAGGTAATTTGTCCAAAGGAAGAACCATATGGAAGTAGTTCAAGATTAATGGGTGTCTTGTTTGGATGCATTTCCAACATATCCCCTAACATTTGACTTAATTCATGGTGGATTTATAAGCATTTACCAAGATAGTTTATTTATTGTCTTGGACCATGAAGGACACATGGATTTTGTTTTTCATCCTCAACCCGAGATCTATTAAGCACTAAGAGGGATCATAGAAAACAAAACATGTGTACAATGTAAACTTCTAGTTGGTTAAAAGATCTCGATTAAGATGGATATTTTAATTTTAAGATTGGAGGATGGCAATTAACAAATACTTAGTTATTAGACATCCAACCTCAAACTTTTTTCCATTTTAGTTCAAAATGTTTCCTTTGGACATGGCACTTTTTTTCCACTTGGGTTGTAGTGAATAATGCTTCTCTATGTGCAATGAATCAATGGAAAGAAATTGCCATCCTTCATTGAGTAGATATAAATATATCATTACTTAAAAGTTGGTTATCTTTACATGATAAAGATTAATTTTATGATCTTTTTTGTTTTTAGAAAGTTGATGGATGACTTTAAGGAAAGAAATTTCCATCCCTTCGTAAAATATTTAGAAAGAACTAATTATATAGGATAAGTTATTTGTTATCTTGAACCTTTACTGATAAAAAGTTACTATTATTATTATTTTAATATCTAAAACATCATTTTTTAAGAAAAATGATACTTAAATCACTTGAAGGAAAACATTCCATGCCCTAGTAGAGTACATAGAAATCCATCATTGCATCAACATAAATATCCGCTTAAGTGTAACACACTCAACCCTCTTTGCATCCTAGGGAATTGGGTTGTCGATATTTCCTCTCCTTCAACACCCTTCTAAACATAACGTCGAGATCATAGATCTATTCTAGTCTTTAAGAGATTTTCAATGACTATAAATATGTTAAAATCTAAGTTTAGGGTTATACGTTATAGTCTCTTAAAGTTTCTAGGTATTTCCTGCCCACTATCCACTTAACCTCCATGTCCAATCCATGTGGATCCTCGTCATATGTACCAAATGACAAGGTAGGCATGTGTGTGTTGATGTGGCAAGTGACGTTCCATTGGACATGGCACACAACAGGTTCGTAACTAGGGAAAACCCAATAGAACCTCAAAACTAAACTCAAAACTAAATTCTGGATCTCAGCAACATCAGACGATTGAAACTTTTTTAATTGACGGTCCCCATACCTTTCCAAATCATATTTGTGTGGCGGATAGTAAGTTGGGTTAACCTACTCAAAACATAAGTCGCTACCAAACGTTTCGAATGAATTCTCCCAAGAACCCCATTCTTTGCAGGATTTGATGACTCTTCCCAAACCATGGGATAGTTAACGAACATTCCCAAAGTTCAATAAATCCAAAATAAAATATCTACCATGATCTATAGCTCAAATCCTCTTCCATTACACTTTTTTTCCACTTCGGTTGTAGTGTATCATACTTCTCTAAGTGCAATGGATCAAAGGAAATATATGGCCATCCTTCATTGAATAGATACAAAGATATCATTACTTATGAAAGTGATCTATTATCCAGAACCTTTCATGATAAAGATTTATTTTTATAATCATTTTTTTTTTAGAAACTTGATGGATTGGTTTAAGGAAAGACATTTCAATCCCTTCATAGAATACTTAGAAAGTAGTAATTACATAGGATAATTGATTTGTTATCTTGAACCTTCAATGACAAAAAATTACTATTATTATTATTTTGATATCTAAAAATTTATTTTTGAAGAAAGATCATACTTAAATGACTTGAAGAAAATAATTTATATCCCCTAGTAGAGTACACATAAATATCTCAATGCATCAACATAGATATTCCCTAATATTCCCAACTGTAACACACTCGACTTCCTATGCATCTTAGGGAAGTGGGGTGTCAATATTTCCTCTCCTTAAACACCCTTCTAAACATAACTTCAATATCATAGATATATTCTACTCTTTAATAGATTTACAACGACTATAAATATGATAAAATTCAAGTTTAAGGTTATAATTTATAGTCTCTTAAAGTTTATAGGTATTTCCCACCCACTATCCAGTGAACTTCGACATCGAATCTATATGCATCCTCGCCATTTGTATTGGATGACAAGGTATGGACGTGTGTGTTGTTGTGTAGACCAATAAGGAAGGATGTCAACCTTCCTTAGGAAGTGCACAACAGAGTACAAGTCATCTGCAACAAGCAAGGAGAGAAGGAGAAGTAATTCTATGATATTTTTCTGATCGTTTTCAGCGTCGGTCAGTATTTTATTGTAATAAAGTGTTCGCTAGTCTAAGTAAATAATGACGATGTCTTTAGTGAATAGTTAGTTGTGTCATTAAACGTTGTGGAAAATTTCTCTTTCCAATCTGATTGCACAGAGAAATGTATAACAATAAAACAACATTTACCATTTGTAGAAGATCGTCTTGATTGTTTAAGAAGGGATACAATCCTCTAATACATTTGATGAGGTTTTGTGAATCTTGCGTTATCTATTTTTCTTATGTAACATTGATTTTCGTTTTTGCTAAGAGGAGTGAGAGAACAATCTTTTGTTTTCATTTTTACTATTAGGTGAGGGTTGAGAGAGAGAATGTGCACCAAAGGAAATGGTGCACATCTATGATTATGCTAAGCATATGAGAAATACTCCCTTTTAGTTCATTGGTGGACAGCGTAAGGAATAGACAAGGCGTATTTCTCCAACAAGTAGTGTTTTCCTTCTTCCTTTATTGCGCCAATATTCCAATTCAATTAGTATACTGAGCGAATCCATCACTTAGATCTATCAGAGCATGCATTTAGATAAAAATGAGTCTCCATGGTATAAGACGCCCTCACACTGTCATATCAATTGGTATTAGAGCAAGTTATGTCCTTGGGACCAAGAACTTCATCCACCGGATTCAATTTTTTTGGGGGGTCTTCATACTTATTCTCAAGATTTTTGTAATACCCTAAGGCCAAGCCCTGGTTGTAATTATGAATGTAACATGTTTCGTAGGATGGTGAGCCAAGTATTTATAAGCTGGTAGGCTTATGTTCTTATTAGCCCAGACAGCCTAGATGTTAAAGGCCAAGAACCTGTTTTGTACATGTAAATATTCATATTATTAATATAACGACATTGTTGCATGTAGACCAACCACGAAGAAAGAGTTATGGGGGACTAAGCTCCACTAGGTTGGGTAAGGGAAGGGGGCTAAGCTTGAGGGCTTAAACCAAGGGATTATTATAATGTATTAGTGAGTTGTGGGAATAAGTGGCTCCTTGGAGGAAATCCTTGTTGTTGTACTGTGCAACTTCATGTTGTCCCTGCCCAATGGAGTTTAGTACCAACTCGGGGGTGACCCACTGTTGAGAGTGATGAGTAGTGTGGTCTAAGGATGGGAGGTTTGTGGAAGGTCTACACATAATTGGTGTACTTCAATTAAGAGATAAGTATCATTTATGTGCTTAATGGTTAAATGACGTATTTTATTTCATGTCTATGATTCTTGTAATAATATTATGTGTTTTGTTGCATGTATGTTTCCACATTATCTCTTTTATTTCCTATTAATTTTATATGTGTTTTATTCCGCAAAAAATCTTTGTCTTCCATTGCCCAACAGGTCTATGTCTAGGCATGGACAATTATAGTTACCTATAAAAGAGCTTGAGACCATGTGTGTCTGAGTTAGCGTTACCGGCATAGGTTGATGGTCGAGGATGTTACAAAATGGTATTAGAGCCCATGTTTTCAACACTGATCCTAGATGGGCCGTGTAAGTGGTTAATGAAACAAAGGTTTCATAGTGAATTTTTGTCGAGAGGGACAAAATATGAACCTTAGAGCATCCCTGAGTACCAAGAAGGCACCGTGTGAACATTGGGACTGTGTTTAGAAGCTCAGGAGGTATAACAGTTTATGGAATGGAAACAGAGAAATAAGACACAACAACAATTGTGTTGGGTCACATGGTTTGAATTTGGTCATTCGGGAGAAGTCAGACCATTCACAACCGTCAGATCTGGGAAAAGGTGCATGAGACTTAACCCCCAAGTACTTCGGACTTCGTGAATTCAGTGAAGTTTATGTGTTATAGAGAAAAATGGGATGAAGCCCGAAGTTCTTGAGTATCGGAGAGGATCTACACCATAGATCTGGGGAGAAGTGTTTATCGTTGGATTTTCCCAAGGATAGATCAAAGCCATTAGATCAATCCAAGAGCAGAAGGTAAGGCACAATGATGAAAAACAAATCTCAGTCGTTAGATCTACGTGTGGGTGGTTGTGAGCCATAGCTCTCACAATCGTTTGGAAAATCGACATTCGGGAGAAACAAAGTGTGCTAAGGCACAAAGCCCAAAGTCCCGAAGCCTAGATTTTCGAAGTAGCTTGGCATGATGACGTCACCTGAGGTGATGTGGAACTTTCCTAGACATGTCATGTGCCACCACCTTAATTGTTGACAGTTGTACTATGTGGACCCCGGAAGGTAAAGAAGTTCATAAGTTCGGAAGTTTGGAGTTTGAGAGATTTGAGGAATGCAAGTGTAAAATATTCCAAAGCCCAAAGTCTCAAAGTGGTGTAGCATGTTGATGTCACCCTAGATGATGTGGACACACAGGCTATGTGCCATGTGGCAGAGATTCATGCATTTTCAAATATTGGAATGCTAGTTAGAACGTGACATGTTTCACCCGTCTGATTGGGCCATGTGTCCACTTCTATTATTCCACCATGTGGCACTCTTCTTGAGCATGGTTATTGGGGCCCCTGATGGTCACAGGGGACGCATGGTGCTAGATCCTGAAGTCTGGAGACTTGACACTCTAGAATAAATGGTTCATGATGGAGTGGGAGGAAGAAATCCCTGAAGTCCCGTAGCGCCGAAGTGACGTGATGTGATGATGTGGAAGCATTCAAAGATTCGTGGTTTGGGAGTTTTCGGGTGTGCATATGTGAAATCCTTTAAAGTCCTGGAACCCCAAAGCTTCGAATCCCTAGAGCCTTGAAGTCCCGAAGCAATGGTTGTGACATGGAATGATGATGTCACTTGGGTGATGTGGATATCCCCTAGGCATGCCTTGTGTCATATGAATTTGTACTTTTATAGACCTGGTTGTACCAATAACGACCTGACACATGTCACTCAATGATAAGGCCATGTGTCATCCCATGTTTCTGACACATGGACGCAAGAGAGGGGATATCCGGCAATTCGACACTCCGGGAGATATGTGAAGAAGTGCTTTGGAAATCCTCGAAGCCCGGAGGGCCAAACTTAATCTCTATCATTGATAAGGAAATGATAATTGGCAACATATGCAACATTATGGAGACTTGGAACTTTGGAAGGATTGAGAGTATGGGCAGTCTGGAACTCCTGAAGCCTGGAGTTTCGTAGTAAATATCAACTATTGGATGTTGGAAATCCATGGACCATTGATCAACCCCACTTCGCGAGTTCTCCAATTCGACACTTCGGGAGAATTTTTGTGATGTGCTTTGGAAACCACCTAAGCCCGGAGTCCCAAATCTCCTATCCACCATATATCTTAACAAGGAATGTGGACCGTAGATCCACCATCCTCCGTGAATTCGCCAATTCAATGTTATGTGATGTTTGTGATGTGAAGAAAGGGAAACCTCTTAAGCTCCGGAGCCCCGAAGTTTCAAGGCTCCAGATAAGATCCCAACTATTAGCACTTGGTCATAGTCATGGTCACATGCGAATGAAGGGCTGAAGAAAAAGGGGCTAGTAACCTGAAAGTGAATTGTAGAACATAACAGGGCTCAGAGATAGATTCATGGAGATTCTTGATCGACCAAGACCCGCATATAATGGAGTTTCATATTATCTTGTTGAATCATATTGTTTAAGTTATTCTAGAAAATTATTAAGTCTAATAACCTGACAAAATTCGGTTGACTACACATTTACAGAGTTAACAATTGTCAGAACTGAACCAAATTGTTACATAGTGCAGAGAAATGGAGGAGGCACAGGATGCTTTTAGTCCGGAGGATGAATTTAGAGGAATGGATGTCCATTTGGAAGTTGAAGGAACAAAATCCAATGGGTATGGAGAAGAAATAGAGAAAGACGTGGGCATGATGAAAATCATTATAAACTTGAAAATAGATGTCCAAATTCACCAGGAAGATAATGAGAGGCTTAAGAAATCCAAGCGACAATAGGAATACTTCAATATGAATTTAATGTGGAGCCTGGAAATAATTGAAAAGAAGTTGGATAAGGAAAGTGGATCCAACAAACCCAGGAGCCACAGGTCCCTTGATGAGGAAAGAAGAGAAAGAAGTGGTAACAGACATCACCGAGACTCCCAAAGGCATTCCAAAAGGAGGCCACACAACAGTTCAAGTCTATCTCCTACCAAAAATCATAGGATATCTAAAGTGGATGAACTAAAGGGTGAAATGAATAAGATCAAACCTCTTACCTTTTATGGAGAGCACTAGAAATATGAAGAGGATGAGACATGGCTACTTGGCATGAGGAAATATTTCCAATTGCATAATTATTCCTCTCATGCAGAAGGAAGAATTTCAATCTATCAGCTGAAAGGAAAGGCATCCATGTGGTGGGATCAACTTGTGCAAGTGCAACACATCAGAGAGAAGGATGTTACATGGAAGGAATTCAAGAAACATTTTGAAAAGAATTACTTAACAAAGAGATACTATGACAAAAATATGAAAGATTTCTTTGAGCTTAAACTGGGCATCATGAATATAGATGAATACGAAAGGATATTTCTAGAGTTGTTGAAGTATGTCCCTTTCATTAAGGATGAGATAGTCAAGATCCAAAGATATCTGAGTGGGCTGCCATCTTTTCTCAGTGACAAAATCGAGTTTGATGATCCTCAAACTATGGAAGAAACCATAAGGAAGAAAAAATGTAACAGACCCACGGTGGGGCGTAAAAATTTCATTCTCCTTACAGGAACAAATCCTCTCTCTACGGTCTATAATTTGGAAAGTCGGAAGACTAGACCCCTTATTTATTTGATGACCATCGTATGACCGTGGTTTATGTCCGAACGCCTATCATGTGATTGTGGGCATGAAGAAGGGTGGTTTGAGTCCAACCACCTTTCTCCCCGCAATTCACCATGAACCACCCCATATCCCATTCTCAATATCACAGTTTCAATTACACCCCCCCCCCTTTAAATTTTAAAGACCGAGCACTTTATATCCCTGCAATTCAATGTGACCTTTGATCTCATGATATTTTTGGTACTTATGAACTAACGGCTCAGATCTGCCCCTTTTTAAATCAGTGGACAATATTTTCTTCGGGACTTTGACGTTTGGGGTTTTCAATTATGAAACCTTGTTTTCTCTACAGTGGCTATCTCCTGGGGTGGGAGATCTGCTGACACTTGTCCCTCAAAAACAGGTGGTTCAGATAAACTCTGGCTCTCTCGCCTTCAGGAATTTTTGTTCTATGCCTTCTCTTTCTTTCAGAGTGATTTCTCCTGGAGTTGCAGATCATTTTCCATGCGTCCTCTCAAAATCCACGGCTCTAGCCTGCTTCGGGACTTCAGCCTTCGGAGATCTCAAATCTCCATTTTCCTCCCTCTCCATTTCTCCCAAACTTTTTACCTAGAGTTTGCGATATGATGACATGTGTCCTCCTGTAGATCGATGGTTCCCGACTGCTTCAGCTGTTTGGGATTTAGTGATAAAAAACTCTTCTCCTTCGCTTCCACCCATAGTACTTCCACCCGGATTTCATGATATGTCTCCACACGCCCTTATGAATCTAATGGTCCAGGTTCCCTTTGGCTTTCCAGCTCTTCGGCTTTCGGGACTTCAGGAGTTTGTCTTACTCCTCACTTGGAAACCTCCGAAGTGATGTTCCTCAAAATATTCGATCTATCGACATGTATCTCCTGTCGGCCAATGGACAGGATCTACTTTTGGTCTCTACTCGGAGTCCACAGACTTACGCAACCTATCCTCTGGATTCTATGAATGATGTCTACTTCGAACAATCTAACGATTGAAGTTTACTTTGGGTATTTACCCAGAGTCCATAGACTTACACCACCTGTCCTCTGGATCCAACGGCTGCGATCTACTTCGGATCTTTGGATTTTGTAGATTTCAAATCTCAACTGAAACTCTCGAAGTGATTATCCGAAGCTCACAATTTGTCGCCACATGTCCTTTGGGATTCGACGGTCTAGATTTCCTTCAAACTTCGGGTTTCAGGAATCTCAAATCTCAACTGAAACTCTCAAAGGGATTATATGAAGCTCACAATCTGTCTCCACGTGTCCCTCAGGATTCGACGATATAGATTTCCTTTATAATTCAAGTTTCGAGAATCTCAAATATCAACTGAAACCCTCCAAGCGATTATCCGAAGCTCACAATCTGTCACCACGTGTCCCTTGGGATTCAACGTTCCATATTTCCTTTGAAATTTGGAACTTTGGAAAGTTCACTCCCCTGTGAATGCAAAGCACTAAGGCTTGTGCACCTTTCTTAGATCAGATGGTTGTTGATCCTCGGTGCTACGATCCGATGGTTACTAATGCTCTTCCTCCTGATCTTCCAATTTCCTCTGACTTAGAATATTTTCTAAGTATTAAAAAGGCCTCGAACTTTGTTCCTCCTAAGAAATCCATCTCTTGGACCTCATCTGCACTTTTGAAAATATGCTATCATTTTTTATTTTGATCTCCTTGAAGATTTTGATTTCCCGCGCATTCCATGCGTTTCAGGGGTCTCGTTTATCTCAGGTCGAAGGTCAATGACGATCGACAGTTCACAAAAATTGTGGGGCCCCAACATGCATGGTCTTTATCAGAGAGTCCAACCCCTACAATATGGCAACTACGCTCCCAACTGGGTACAACTAGATTCATTGATCTTCCAGTTTGACAAGATCAACGATGTTGGTGAATTGCAGGTCAGGAACTAGTGTGTATGCTACTTTCACCTTCATGCTCTGCAATGATTCCCCACCCTCGATATTCATTCATACACTACTACATATTGTAAAAATTCCGACGTTTTATTTGCGGCGTTATGGACAAAATTGTCCATATTGTCGCAAAATAGAGGAAATTTATAAAAAAAAAA